>JBAMJV010006807.1:15000-183185 GCA_037951105.1 Echinarachnius parma | reverse complement strand
AATATATTCTGGCTTGGCATGGAATTTACACTTACAGATATTTGTTGTTACAAATATAACTATTATATATACATGTTTGTTTAAACAATGATAATGATAATGGTGATCTATTATCTTTTCTACAGAGCAAATCATGCTTGATCAGTGCATCTTAAAGAGACAATGAACGAGAAATAAATTTAAAAAAAGATTACAGATAATTATAAATCATAATTTATTATAGCAAAGTGAGTAAATGAATGACATCCATGTACATTCAATTCGTATTAAACCGTCGTTGGGCGCTTTACATACATGATATACATACAACAAGCGAAATATAAGTAGTCAAATATTATTTGATTGTAAATAAAATATGTTTGTGCAGATACCGTGAAAAGAGAATAGATAATGTTTTTTTTTGTTCAGAAATATTTTTTCTGATCATATTTGCATTCTGATATTGTTATGGCTCCCATCATCATGATAGCTGAGGCAATATTATTGGGGTATCCAGTTGTACAATGACAGTGAATAGAGATTGGATGATATGATGCTTTTTTTTTTCTCCTCTAAATACTCCTCTATTATGGGTCCCATGATGATTGCCGAGGCAATATTTGCTCTATGTAGTTTCCTGGATCAAACTAGGTCCAGATGATGTCACAGCCAAGACCCGCTAACTTTGTCTCTCAGCAAAAATGTTGAAGGTGACGGTTATATTGAGAGCACATGGCGGGGATGGCGGCATGTATATACGCAGATAACTGATGCAGTCTTTCGTGAGGTCGAGGTTCCTATATCCCGTCGATAACTTAGCCCCATATATTTGGCGGGAATATGGAAAATGTGTATTATATGAACATATATATTTTTTTTTATATCGGGAGCACATGGTCGCAAATACATAGAGATAATTGATGCAAAAGAGGGTATCCGTCGATAACTTACTAGCCCTAGAAATGTTGGCAGGAATCTATAGAACACGTACTGTATTTTGTATGTTGCATGAAGAAAAACCAAACAAATCGTGTTTTATTGGGAGCACATGGTCGCATATCCAAATAAATAAATGATGCAGTCTTTAGTGAGGAGGGTTCACATATCCCGTCGATAACTTAGCCCCAGATATTTTGGCGGGAATCTATAGAAAACGTAAATATCGGGAGCACATGCATGGTCGCATAATTATGGATAACTGATGTCGTCTTTATTGAGGACTCCTCACTCAGCTTATTCAGCTTATTATTTTAGCTGCACGAACAATTATGGTAGACGTATTTATCATATTTTATGATAGACTTGAGGTTAGTTTGCTCCATTAATTCTCAACACAAAACAAGACACGATGAACCGGCAACTCAAAAACGTTGCGTTAAATGGGATACTCAACAAGCACAGTAACCATTTTCATATTAAAAATAGCCCTAGAATAACCCTTCAAGGAGAAGACCATTTCCAAGAACCCAAGTTTTGATTACTGATAGAGTCACCATCCTGTATCCCGAATACAGTTTGAAAAGGATACTTTACCCATTTCCATCATATCCAATATCCTTGACCACAAACTCTATCCCCAAAAGAGTGAAGAGGGGAAAAGGGGGCAGTATAGCCCACGCCCCCCCCCCCCCCCCCTCAGTGGCAAAGCTAGGTCGGACTGATTTTTTTTGGGGGGGGGGGGGGGGGGCGCACACATTATTTTTGGGCACATCTAATATGTGTTTCTTTATTTAAACAAAATTGTACCCTTATGTTTTATATTGTTTTTTCTCGCATTATTGTGTGTGTGTGTGTGGGGGGGGGGGGGGGGGGGGGGTGGGGGGGGGGGAGGGGGGAACGTGTCACTGCATCCATCCACCCACACCCCCACCGTGTGAGAGTGATTTCGCCTTCACCTGTCCCGGTGATACATAGAGATGATATTTGAGTCTCATGGTTGAGTGATAATTGTGATTGCTTAAACCATTATTTTGTAATGCCCCCACCCCTACCCGCCACCCCAATGGAGAAAGTGTGAATGAAAAAAATTACCGAACTCAATGCGGATTATGTTGACCAGAATTGTGAGATTGCCCCCCCCCCCCCCGCGTATACCCACCCCTTCATGTTTGCATACCAAAACAATACAAATCGATACAACTAATGTAAACATATAATCTATATAGCCGATAATAATAATAAATAATAATAATTATATGAAAATTTTTATAGCGCAGCTACTAAAAATATATACTCTATAATGACCTTATAAAGAGCTCCTGGCACATGTATTCCTTTCCTTCCCCGTTTTACTTCCCTGATAATCCCCCCCCCCCCCCCTTCACACCCCCTCCCCTCCCCTATAATTTCTGGCTATACACCACACCGTTGCCTCCATCACGTGGACCGCCTGCTAGTATGCCACACAGGCACAACAGGTCAATAAATGGGTCACATTTTATACAATCATAATCTGATCTAAAAATGGAAATAACTTTTATTTCACAGGATTTCCCCACCTGAAATTAATACCATACATGCCATACGTTTCTCGGTTTGGTTTTGCTTGTGAGATATTTTGACTGCACTAAACGTTATGAGACTATTGAAGATTGTACTGCAACGAAGATTTTCCTTTTTAAGGATAGAAATATTTTGTAATCTAAAATATTTAGATACAAATTAAAAGGTGAAATAGTTTTACTTTTTTTAAATAATGCCTATTCTTTTATAATTCTTTATAAACTGCATAATTATTCAAAAGTTATTTTTTTCCAAATTCTGAAACTTTTGTTCTTCTAGTTTTAATAGGTGATTCTAATTTAAGACCATTAATACTTCAAACCTCAGAGACGTGCCCATTAGATCTACAATTCGTCCATAAAGCATCATAAATCATGAATAATATTTACGATTGTTATCAGAGGATATTTCACATACTCATGCCCGATTCATGGCATACTAAATCAAAACTGTTCCCGTTTTGGACACGATGATGGGTAAACGCAGATTACGTACGTGGGCAGAAGTAATAATCTGACCATTGATACAATGGAACTCTTAACTTCCAACATTATTGTGTTGTTATAATTTAAAATTCGTGCATAAAGCATAATAAATCGTGAATAATATTCATGATTCATCTGCAGAGGATATGTCACAAACTCACGTCCGATTCATGGCGATATACTGAAACAAAACTTTTACCGTTTTTTGTCATGGGTCATACGTGGATTCTGTAGAGACATGATGTAATATTTTACATTCTAAACAAAGACCATCGAGAGACATGCCCATATTATCTTAAATTCGTCCATAATAAACTTTAAAGCATCATAAATATCCTCTTATCAGAGGATCACATATCCACGTCCGATTAATGGCGATATACTGAAAAAAACAACTTGACAGTTTTTGTCATGGATAATATACGTGGATTCCATACGTTGACTGAAGTCATAATAAGCTATAGGAGTTCGTGAACTGGGTCCATTCATGAAAGCCCGCTAGCTTAGTTCCTTGATATTGCTAAGTCTATTTTGGACGACGTGCATGGCTAAGAATGAATCACAATATCTTTTAGTTGCTAACTAGGGCTAACTTAGTTGGCACCTAAGGCTTAACCAGCCAACTCTAGAGTTGGGGACTATAGGAAAACATATAGGTTTGTTGCTCAATAAACTGCACAAGTCATCTAAATACACTATAATTAGCACGGAACTAAGCTAGCGGGGTTTCATGATTATGTGGCCTGAAGTCATGTCTGCTATATAATATCTTCTTTTTTTGGTATCGAGCAGAGGAGAGAGCGGAAGGACTAAAGGGCTAGGGTGAATGCCATGTCCAATCAAGCACTAGCCTTTCCCCCTTTTCATGTTTCTATAGCCAAGAGGGATATCCGTGTACATAAACAGCTGCACACGATGATGACTTATAATCAGGGATGAATAATTTATAAATATGAACATTATATCCAGTGATGAATTCATGATCACTCATATTTGTTGATGTGTATGTGTCGTACGACGGATCAGCATTGTACTTTTGGCACACTATTTATGTGTTAGTCATTTGTATTATTCAAATGAATATCATTCTCAATAAGATGTAGTACATAAAATACGATGGAGTATGAAGTCTAGGACCGTGACATAGTAATGTGTTACGAGCACAATACTATAATGTCAATGGCAGGGCAAGGAAATGGGATACACGGGAACTACACATTTTTCACAAGAAAACAAAAATAAGTTAATTAAAAAGGGGAAATTAAATGAATATTGCAGTCAAAGGCGTATATTATCGTCAATATTTATGTTAGTAAGTTTCTAAATAGATTAAATACATCTATGCATGTATATCAGTGTTGGGTATCTCGAGATCGATCTTGATCTCGAGACCAGTCTCGAGATCGGCATCAGTAATCTCGATCTTGTTCTTGATCTCGGACATTTCTGATCTTGATCTCAGAGGTTCTGATCTCGATCTTGAGCTGCGGATCTTGGTCTTGATCTTGATCTCGGACTGTCTGATCTATCTCGATCTCGAGACCAGTCTCGAGATCAGCATCAGTAATCTCGATCTTGTTCTTGATCTCGGACATTTCTGATCTTGATCTCAGAGGTTCTGATCTCGATCTTGAGCTGCGGATCTTGGTCTTGATCTTGATCTCGGACTGTCTGATCTTGATCTTGATCTCGGACCCTCTGGTCTTGGACCCAACACTGATGAGTATACTAAGTGGCGTAGTGGTTTGACTGATTGGGGGCACTCATAATTATTGGGGGCACACTCTTCATGTTTATTTTGTTGTGTTTATCGTTTTACTTAATTATTAGGGGCGCGTTTCCCCATGCGCCCGTCCCTACGCCACTGATTATATTGCATAAGTATAGCTTTGTGTTTAATGGCAATGTCTGATCTTTCTGGAAGTTCAATAACTGATCGTGACCCAGGTTTTCCCCCTCCCTTCGTTTCACTCCGTTTGTGATTCACGCAAAGTGAGGCGCGTTATCCGTGCATCCTTATACAATGATATATAAGAGCAAAGAAAATGGGATTCCAACGGGATTCGAACCCGGATTGCTAGACCGGGGCTCTTACCGACTGAGCTATAGAAACCCCTAGTACGGCGCTCGTCCCTGAAACCCCCTAGTACGGCGCTCGTCCCTGAAACCCCTTAATTGGGGTTTCATTGACGAGTGCCGTACTAGGGGTTTCTATAGCTCAGTCGGTAAGAGCACCGGTCTAGCAATCCGGAGGTCTCGGGTTCGAATCCCGTTGGAATCCCAATTTCTTTGCTCCTTTTCAATCACATTATATATTTCTGGTCAGTTTCTTTATAGGTTTGTATTGACAATCATATATAAATACATCAAATCAAGTCCAATCAAATATCTATACACTTTTTTGCTTGTCATCTTGGAAGCTATTTTGTACATTACATGTACAGATTCTCAGACGTAAAAAACAAAAACAACGACGTATACTTAAAAAAAAAAGAAGAACATTTTATAAGTTATATTTACTCTTTATGTAGCCTCCACATGACTATGAAAACTAGCAAATTAGGAGGGTGTCGATTAGGGATACCGAGCTTCCCTGAACACCGAAATCAGATACTCAAGCCCAAGTATACCCAAAGGGATCTAGTAACTTTGTTGGCAAGTGCAAAAAGTGATGAGTGATTAATGAAATGTGTATTGTAGTGATCTGATATGTCCACTGGGTATTGTGTGAAAATGTCAAGTTAAATTGACGTTATTATGGCCGAGTAATGAGCAAAAATGCAAGTGATATTAACTAACTCATGGCACTGACTTTGTACACGGTTACGACTATCCAGTGGATAGTTTAACATCTTAACACTTCAATTGTAAATATCTTTTTAACGAAAGGGAAATTCGAAGAAAAAAAAATAACCTGTCCAATGCTTTTTATTAATACAAAATATACAACAAGGTATGAGAGAACCACTCGAATTCCAATTGGATTTTGAGGATTTGGACAATGTTACTATATAGATACCTTTAATTTCGATTGACATTTTGGTGGCATATAACCAAAAACACTATATTTTCTGCGCAGATTCCCCAAAGTAAGAAAAATATGAGCTTCTACTTTTATGATTAATACCCAAGTTAATTTCATTCTTCACGTGCCCGCCTATAAAAAAAAAAAACTATGAAAAGTACCAAATTAGAAGGGTGTCGATTAGGGATCCTAAACCTTCCTCAAAAGTGAAATCAGATACTCAAGCCGACCCACGTACATTCAGATGCGAAGGTATATGTTGGCACAGATATGCAGATGGTGGGGTGGAGGAGAATGGAGGTGCAAAATCAATTTAATTAAGTGAATAGTTCATTTAAAAAATGATTACCATTTGGAACAAGGGGAGGGTCAAACAACTATCAAAGATTGAGTGGGATATGGTTAAGGTGAAATTAGAGGTAAAAGTGGGGGATAGTGACATGCAGGAGGGAGGGGGTGCTAAGAAGGCAATGTCCCAACATCATGTAGGGGGAAGGGGGTTGGGGGTGAAAATTTGCACCTCAATTCTCGGTGAGGGGCGCATATAATTATTATCAGCACACTGACAGGAATCCGTTGGTCATGCATGACCTTGTTCATGTTGGCTGGGGGAGCCTATAAAAGCCAGTTTGCATTTTTTGTCAACATTTCGTACTGTAAACTTGGCTTTCCACCAAAATAAAAGTATGTTCGAGTTTGGGGAGCCGGGAGCTAGGGAGGAGGAGTTTGATGTACATGTGTGATTAGACAGGAAGCGATGGGAAACGATAGTAGCAGCATGGATTTATAGCAGATCTATACAAAGTGGCGTAGCAAGGGGGCTCCTGGGCTCCGAGCCCCCCCCCCCCCCCCCTCCCCCCCAAATCAGGCCCTTTTTTCTCCTTTCTTGTTTTGTTTGTTCGCAAACCGGTGTTTTTTCAATTTGGGGGATAAAACACCCGAGCTTCCACGGATCTGCACCCCTGGGCCCTGTAACATAAAGATTCACGATTAATCGTACGCTTGATCAATTGATCGTACGATCAATTAATTGGACGTACGATTACTCGTACGATCAAGTAATCAATCGTACGATCAATTAATTGGACGTACGATTAATCGTGAATCTGTTTGTTACAGGGCCCTGGACTCCAAACAGAGGCCCCAAAGGCAGGTCCAAAAGGGCTTGTGCTAACGCGCTCGCAGCTTGGAGCCCCCTTGCAAAATTTCTGCACACTGGATTTACAGATTACAGCTACTAGTGTAGCAGTATTTTGAGTTCGTTTGGGGATTGTTGTTGTGGGCGTTTGAAGTTGAAGTTTTTCACAATGACTCACAACTTTTCTACATCTTTATGATTTCCTCCCGTCTGTATTAACCCGATGAGGGTTGTGCCTTTGGCTCTGGCCGGGGTCTACTCCATGGCGTAGCGAGGGCATATAAATTGCAAGTTGGAGGAGGGGGGGGGGGGGGGGGGGGGAGGGGGGGGGTCTCCAAAATATTGGGGGCACACATTATGTTTTGTATATAACTCTTCATTCTTTACCCTCATTACTTTTTATAATTGTTGTCAATTTATTAAGGGCACGCTAATTATTGGGGCACACACTATGTATATGGTTACCTTTTTCTCGTTTCGTGGTATGTTTATAATTGCCTTTGTGGAAATGTTAGGGTGGGGTTACATAACCCCACAACCCTACTTAGATTTAGTAATATATACAAATCATCGTACCAAAATCATTAGGTACAGTAACTTTGCACGAATCAGACAGTTCCTGAAAACATGGTTACTGGTAAAGCTACAATATGTAAACTATTTGTTTTTAATGTAATCTGATGCCTCCTGGAACCGGTAACAATCTTTCACTAATAACGTAATTATTATTAATGAAATCTATCTAATTTCCATCAAAGTAAAATATTTATTAGAATCTCTAATTTTTGCAATCGTATCTCGCGATGCAATATACTCTCATGTAGGTCACCCGACCTTATTATATTTCCCTATTTCTTGACTGTCACCAACATTGACAGTTAAGCATGGCGAATGTTTCCTACAGCGCCCATGTTTTAATTATCTCATCCCAAATTTTACGATTACCGAATCAGGAACATAATACTGTATAAGGGTTGAGCATTCTCGATTCTGACAGTAACACGTACCAAATTAAACGGTTAAATAATTTTTACTAGAATCTCATTCCTGCAATCTTTTCTAACGATGCAAGAAACTGTCATGTAGGACACCCGACCTTTTTCCCCCTTACTCTTGACTGTCGCCAACATTGACAGTTAAGCATGAGGTATGTTTTCTATACAACGCCCATGATTTCTTCCCATTCTTTCATTCAACATTTTCAACCGCTGAATCAAGAACATAAATTAGGTTTGAGCATTCTCGATTCTGACAGTTATGGCAAATTCAACATTCAAACAGTTTTACTAGAATCTCATTAAAAATATTCTTATCTCGCGATGCAAGAAACTCTCATTTAGGTCACGCGACCTTCAATATTTATCCATCTCTTGACAATCACCGACATTGACGGCTAGGCATGGAGTATGTTTCCTACAAAGCCCATGTTTTCTTCACATTCTCTCATCCTAAATCTCCCACTGACAGAATCACGAAGTATAACATGAATTAGGTGTTAGCATTTTCGATTCTGACAGTTATATCAAATTCAACAGTTAAATAATTTTACTGGAATCGTATTTTTTGCAATATTATCTCGCGATGCAAGAAACTCTCACGTAGGTCACCCGACCTTATTATATTTCCCTATCTCTTGACTGTCACCAACATTGACAGTTAAGCATGGCGAATGTTTCCTACAGCGCCCATGTTTTAATTCTCTCATCCCAAATTTGTACGATTACCGAATCAAGAACATATAGTAGATAAGGGTTGAGCATTCTCGATTCTGACAGTAACACGTACCAAATTAAACGGTTAAATAATTTTTACTAGAATCTCATTTCTGTAATCTTATCTAGTGATGCAAGAATCCCTCATGTGAAGGTCACGTGACCTTATTTTCATATTTCTTGACTATCCCCAACATCGACAGCTAGGCATCAAGCATGTTTCCTACAACGCCCACTTTTTCTTTACATTAATTCTCTCATCCCACATCTTCCACTGACTGAATCACGAACATGAATTAGGTGTTAGCATTCTCGATTCTGACAGTTACATCAAATTAAACGGTTAAATAATTTTTACTAGAATCACATTTCTGTCATCTTATCTAGTGATGCAAGAAACTCTCATGTAGGTCACCCGACCTTGACTATTTCCCTATCTCTTGACTGTCACCAACATTGACAGTTAAGCATGGCGAATGTTTCCTACAGCGCCCATGTTTTAATTCTCTCATCCCAAATTGTACGATTATCGAATCAAGAACATAGATAAGGGTTGAGCATTCTCGATGCTGACAGTAACACCAAATTAAACGGTTTGCCGTATTAATTTTTTACTAGAATCTCATTTCTGTAATCTTATCTAGTGATGCAAGAATCCCTCACGTAAAGGTCACGTGACCTTATTTTCATATTGTTTGACTATCACCAACATCGACAGCTAGGCATCAAGCATGTTTCCTACAACGCCCATGATTTATTCACATTCTCTCATTCCAAACCTTCCAATCACTAAATCAAGAATTTGAATTAGGTGATATAGCATTTCTCGATACTGACAGCTACACCAAATTTAAAATAAACAGTTAAATAATCTTGACTATAAATCTCATTTCTGTCATCTTATCTCGCGATGCAAGAGGCTCTCTCATGTAGGTCATGCGACCTTTAAAGGTATGGTGACAAGAAAACTGCCTCAAAATTGGGTTTTACTGTATCTAAGGTAGATTTTCATGAAGATTACTAATACAAACATATTTTCCTCGTCGGAAAACCCAGTAAAATAAAAAAAAATCAACTTGTAAATTCACTTTCGGAACCCCCGTAAAAAAACTGTGTCCCGGGCGAACATAAAATGACGTCATCTTTGTGACGTCACCTGCAGGCAATCGCAGTTTAGCTCGGTCATAGACGCACACGCTGAGTGCAATACTCACGTTGACACAGAGATATTATTTCCATTTGTTTCAATATTTGCAAACATTTGTTCAGGTTTATATCATGGAAGATATACACTCAGATGTGTAGCTGCATCCTGCTACAATTCATTTCTTAGCAATTCTTAAGCATTTTCAGTAAAACCTCAATTTACAAGCAAAAACGAGTTTGTTTTACAAGCAAGTCATAGGCTCTGCATGTAAACAATGCACATTCCTCCGCGTTGCGGTCTGCATGTGATGTCATGAATCGGGTGACACGTGCGCACATTCCCGCTCTGCTATAAATGACTTTTGTTTAGGGAGCATGGAACGCCGATGCGAAATAAAGCAAAAAAGTTGCATGAAATTTACCTTTTTTTCCCAACTTAAGGATTTCTTTGAAAAAAAAGAGTGTGGTATATCAATAAAGGCACATATTTAAAGCTATAAACCTGAATCAAAGCCGGGATTTCCCCCCTCCTTTAAAGTGATACCTGTAAAGTGTCAGATATTGCACAAAATGACATTTGAGACTTCAATCCTATATCAATATCATTGTAAAATACAATTGAAAGATTTGTGAAAGTTTGAAAGAAAAAGAACACTGTTTACCTAGTGAAAAAAACGAATATTGAGTTCATATTTTATCACCGAATACTGATGGTCTGCCATACATTTGTCACAGTAATAATCAGCCGTTTGAGATATTCGCACCCGTGTATGATTACGTTACAGACGTAGTACAGAATTCATGGAATTTGTGCTCGCTGGGTTCAAAGTTCTATCTCCGGAATGTTCCCACGCGTGCTGCAATGCGGACACGCTTAGCTACAACAATTGTACTTTTTTCACTTGCGTTGATTAACGCTTTTGGAATAATGATTTTCAATGATAATTATCTTCATACTAAAGGGACATTTGAAAAAATCAAACCCTATTTTATTATTCTCTTACCATAAGCTAAACAACACGGTAGAAGAGAAACGAGGAAGCTCCAAGTAATTTTCGTGGATTTGGACACTTTACAGGTATGACTTTAATATGTTCCTATCTCTTGACTGTCACCAACATTCATACTGGCGGTTAGGCATGAAGTATGTCTCCTACAACGCCCACGATTTCTTCACATTCTCTCATCCCAAATCATTCTCAAATCTTACTGATTAGATCAAGAAGATGAATTAAAAGGTGGTGCGGCGTTCTCGAATATTTCGACAGGTAAAATTAAACAGTTAATAATCTTTACTAGAATCTCATTTCTGTAATCTTATATCTTGTGAATATGATGCAAGATATTACTCTCATATAGGTCACCCGACCTTTAATAGTTCCATTCTCTTGATTATCACCAATATTGACAGCTAGTTATAGGCATGAAGTATGTTTCCTATATACAACGCCCATGTTCGCATTCTTCCTCAGATAGAGAGAGACTTCTCACCCTTTATAGGAGCATTATTTTGTAAAGTAATTGCTTGCCGGATCCAAGACCTATTTCGAACTCCACTCGATGGCCGTTAGCAACTTTTGACAGAAATCGATCTCGCTTCCTATATAAAATGACACTATCATGCAGGCCAGTAGCCAGGATTTTTTCATGGGGTGCATAATTTTCAAAAGTGGCCCAAAACCCGCCGCCGAGACCGAGACCAATAATGTAAGTGATGGCCGAGACCGATGAAAAGTGGACCTTTCATAATTTGGGGGAGGGGTGCGTCAGCACCCAACACACCCCCTGCCTACGGTCTGTGTCGCTTCGGGTCCCACTTCGTCAAAGAGAGAATTCAGAATTTATTAAGAGGTTAATGATTTTGATCAGCATGAGGGTTTAGAGGTTGGATTAGTAACGTTCTATCGTTAATGTTGTTTCTATTCGTAGAATAAATACAATGAGGTATGTGTGAACCGCTAGACTTCCAAACTATAAGTTTTGAGGATTTTGACAAAGTTACTAGATCTCTCTAAGGTTATAGTTTAGCTTAGAGTTGGTGGTCAAGTTTTGAGTGAGGTAAAGGGAAGTTTTAGGCATCTATTTAAAGTAGACCAACGGAGTCGTTGACCACTGGGTGTAGATCAAGGCAGCGTACATATATCCCCAGTAGAGACATGGATCAAAATTTCCATGTCTTTAAAACAAAATCGTTTATATTCTTTTTATAATATCATAACAAAGATCGAGATCTAATGTTTGGCACTAAGCAAATAATACAATCGTAGACCGAACAAGTCAGTCTGTGTTCCGAAGGTTGTGCGTTCTATCGAGACCCGCACCCTGGCTCTACTGAAAATTTTTATAAAAGACAACCCCATTATTCATTTAGAGCTTTCTTATTTCTGATTAACGAGTACAGTCGATAACCGATATTAAGTGGATACTTTTCACCCACTCGTGTGGCTCTTCTCTTCATCACGATATTCTCATACCAAAAATCAAGTTTAATGGTTTGGCAAGCAAGTAGACAGCCGTAGACCGAAACGAATCAGTCTATGTTCAGACGGTTGTTATATCGAAACCTGGGGGGGGTGTTTCACAAAAATCCTAAGTTGATCTTAGCACTAAGATGGTCTTAACTATTATGGAAAGCCATTAGTTTTATAAAAGTTATGTTGAAATGCATACAATATATATGATTTGAATCAACATTTTATGCATTTCAACATAACTTTTACAAAAATGTTTCAAGACACTAATGGCTTTCCATAATATTTAAGACCATCTTAGTGCTAAGATCAACTTAGGATCTTTGTGAAACACCCCCCTGGAGTTTTGCTATTAAAAAATGTGGGGGCAGGTTTGTGTACTGCTCCACTGAAATCATACATATTCATAAAAGAAAACCCCATTATTTATTTAGAGCTGGTTACTTCTGATTAACGAGTACAGTCGATAACCGATAAGTGGACAATTTTTCGCCCACTCTTAATATGGCCATGCACAAGTAAAGCAACGTGTAGCCACTTATATGACCCCTCACTAAGGGTGCAAGTAATGTTGACAGCTAAGCACTATTTCACTCTGAGCTCGCTTTCGATTCATTCACCCATTGTGTCTTCCGAGACTACTGGGGGTGTTTCACAAAGGTTATAATAGAAGTTAAATTCTAAATTGGACTTTAAATTATTGTAAGCCATTTGTAGCCTCGGAATAAAATACGTTCAAAAGCAAGAATGCAAGTATTTTAGACTTTTTAATACATTTTACATCAAGAACATGAAATATCCTTGATAAAAGAAAATATTCACGATGTTTAATCAACATTTTATCCCTTTTTAAAATAATTTGTTCAACAATTTTTAAAAAGAAACTAACGGCTTTCCAGAATGTTTAAAGTCCAACTTCAGCGTTAAGTTCAACTAAGGATCTTCATGAAACACCCCCTGTACTTGCCTGCTCATTTGAACTTAAGATACCCATCTCTGCAATGATAATCTAAATAAAACGCTAATAAAACTCTTAACTTATACAAATTAGAATCCACAACGGCAAATTAAATTATAGGCTAAGCATCTTCGTAGGGCCAAGCAACATATAACTTCAAGCCACACTCCTGTACTATTCCTGAACTTTACCATTTTCCTCCCCTGGTTTACCTACACCCCTCTCTCTTATATTGGTAAAGTTGATGTTTATTTTATTCTGATGTGTCATGACCCATCATCTCATCCACTATCAACATCTAGAGACTGTTTGATGCCACATCAACTACACAGGCCCGTAGCCAGGGGGGGGGGGGGGGGGGGGGGTGCGTTGGGTGCGTACACACACACTCCCCCAAATTCAGAAAGGTCCACCATTTTTTGGTTCGGCCATCCAAACCAGTGGTCTTGGGCAACGATCGGTCAGGTTGACGAAACCCCCCCCCCCCCCCCCCCCCCCTGCTTACACAACTAAACCAGTGATCTCAGTCTTGGTCTTGACCTCAACAAATAACGCACCCCCTCCCCCTCCCCCCCCCCCCCCTTGAAAAATCCTGGCTACGGGCCTGACTACATGACTGTATGTGGGACTGTGATGATCATGTTCTAAGCCAAATAAAATGCAACACACATTATCTCTCGTGCCAAATCGCCCACTGACTGCATCAAGAACATGGCCTCAACCACTTTTAACATCCATGCACTCTTTTTAATGTCACATAAACTATGAGGGGGTTGTGATAATCACATTCATTTCGCTGCATATCGTTTTTTCACGCCAAACTTGTCAATGCATGAATCAAAAACATGAATTAGGTTTTGGCACGCTCGATTCTGACAGCGAACTTGTGAGAAGTGTTTGACACCTACGCAACAGCAATGTGACGTCGCCACACTGTGGTGCCTACGCACCAACTCAAAATGTGACGTCATGATATCCCGTCAAAGAAGTTGATGTGCGATCAAGAATTCACTAATATCCGACTCGTATACATCTAGAGAATTAAACAATTAAAAAACACTTCTTAAACACAATATCATTAATTGGTGAAAACAAGCTTTTATTTTTTTGTTCCCTCACAGAGGCATTTTTAAAGGTGTGTATTATAATAACGATAAGGTTCAAGGTAATATTTAAAGTAACCAAGCCCATAGCATAAATGGGAAGTACGGTCGGTTATACACAATTAAGATTTCAACAAAGTGATGGCTGGCAATCAGATGGTATACACAATGTTATCATCGTTTTGTTAATAATCGGCCGGGAAACAAAATCCAACTATACAATAATTATCATAATAATATTCATTGAGTTTGACAAAAGGGTACGATGCAGTTTGTTAAATAGAATTATTGCAGCAACAAATATATTATTCACTTTCAGGGCAAAAATATTATGATTAAGAG
Organism: Echinarachnius parma; assembly: GCA_037951105.1. NCBI lineage: Eukaryota > Metazoa > Echinodermata > Echinoidea > Clypeasteroida > Echinarachniidae > Echinarachnius > Echinarachnius parma. Next base: position 168,324 of record JBAMJV010006807.1, on the reverse strand, counting down.
TGTTCTATATGTCTGACAAGAGAAGAGACTTATACTGTGGACATTCTCTACTTTTACACATCTAGTAGGTCCATAAATAAAATCAGAGCAAAATGGTTGATAAACCCATGCCAGGGGTTTAATCACTAGATGTCCATCTACATTGCATACAAGTATTTCTCAAAAGTGGCACCATATTTTACTCGTGGATAAATAGCTCAGTTAAATAAGATGTTTTCAATCATTTTTCTTAAATATAGTTTGTGTACCAGTACACATACACATTTGCGTCCACTTTTGTCCGTGGACTTTTTAAAAGAAAGTACAAAAGAAATAAGTAAACATTAGGGGTACACATAACACCCAAACCTAACACTAAATGCAGTTTGAACACCAGTATGTTATTTCATCTAGAAACAACTTCAGTACTTGTAAGTTGGCAAATTAAAAACAGGACAATTCATCAGAAATCGTGACAAAAATTAATTTAAAGAATACTTTCATCAACCAATTGTTATTCCACACTGTTATCAAACAGTATCTCTGATTATGTTTTTTCTTCAGAAAAACATATATATGATTCTTGTTCTACTAAGAACAACATGTATGTGATTCTTGTTTAGTTCTGATTTTGCTGCATATGAATCATAAGAAAACTTATCATAACTGAGTAATCAAAGGAAGCACATTTATAACAAAACATATTTAACAAATTACCTCAAATAATGCTAAATTTTTTAGTGATCACAAGACATAACTGTTTGTTTTAATAGTACAGGGAAACCCTGATATAGCGAGGTAGTCGGGACTATCGATTTTACCTCGTTATAACCGGAATCTTGCTATAACCGAGCTCGTTATAATCGGAGCATTATGCCATTGGAACAATCGGGACCAAAGGATTCTCCTCGTTATAAACGGTACCTCGTTATAAGCGAGCTCGTTATAACAGGGTTTCCCTGTATACAATATTACCGATTAATCCTTCACTGTGTTCATGTACAAAGTAACCAACAAAAATGTCGTAAAATATATTTTCAGAAACAAATTTCTTTTATGATTAATCGCATACCACAGTTTGTGATGTTTTTCCAGAGATAAAATGAGGACATTGCAATTTATCTTCAAAATGCAACCGTACCGTCTTGCGGTATAATTGTTCATTTCACTACAGAGTTTGTTACAAAATGAACTAGTATCTATCAATCATAGGGGTATCCATGGATCACATTCAAACAATACATATCAAACTGAGTCTCTTAATGTGTACTGTATGTTCAGCATTCCACAATTGAACAACTTACACTTAAAAAAAAAAAAAATGATTGTGAACAAAAAAAGAACAGACTTACATATACATTCATATAAGCAGAGATATGAGGGCAAGATCATTCAATAGGAACACAAAATTATCATTTGAACATATGGTATGCAAAAGTTCTACAAGTAATTACTATGTCAAAATGTTACAAACACTATCACATTTGCATAATATGTTGAACACAATTTAATTTTAACCTTTTGCAATACAAATTAAACTTATTAGATCTTTTACCTTGGAAAAAAAAAAATTAATGCCACTATGATTACCTGACTGAAACTAAAAAATTATTCTTTTAATTTTAACCAAGTTATGTGAAGAAGAAAGACGAAAAAGGAGAAAAATTAAGGAAAAAGACGTTGTAAATTAGTGAAATGTCACTTAATCAATGAAAGCAACAGATAAAAAGCTTATACATATATATATATATGCAAATTAAACATAAATGATAACTATACTCATATCGTATTAAAACGGGAGGAGTGTACGCCTATTACATGCTTTTATGTGAAGTTGAATTGTTGGAAAAAGAAATATATATTGCCACATTTCCAAACAGGTTCAACATTCGTGTCACACAAATCTGTTTAAACACATTTAACACAATTACATATTCATCATACTCAGTGTATAACATCTCAGTGTATGCATTATATAATCAATGTAATATCATTTACTTTAAGTGCAAGAGTTTTTTTTCTTATAAATACACGGAACAAAGGTCGCATCTAATACTAGCAATGATCGTACAATAGATATATAACATTTTCGTCTCATAAACAATAACATAACTTCATTACAGTTCATATCATTTTTTTTTTATAGTACTACTACATGTACATGTAATACATTTTTTTCGTCAATTTTTTTTAGTATCTATATAGATGTGAAAGCCGTTGCACTGCAACACATGCTTGAAATATATGTAGAAAAAACATGAAATACATCAATACGACATTGATTCATCACCTACCGGTAGATATAATAGTAACATGCAAGTATGCCGACTGCATCCACAAGCTTGTAATCTACCATTTAATGTACTTATTTATTTAAAGAACAAAAGTCATTTCATACCAATTCAATTTCTCAACATGAATCTATATAATAAATAACTGACTTGAACATCTCTCTGTGGACATATAACATGCACAATAGTATCATCACACAATAGTATATGGTCAAATGTGCTCGCACATCAATAAATAGAAATTTGATGTATAACAAACTCAGTACTTCAAAAAACGAATCTTACAGTTCACAATTTCACAACACCATATGAGAGAACCACTAGATTTCTAATTAAGTTTTGTGGATTTGGAAAATGTAATACTACATGTAGATCCCTTAAAGCAAGGGAATCACAATTTGTTACCACAAGTTGCAGAATACAGTACAGACCCAGACGTTCCAATGCCATTGGCATGAAGGGGAAAATATGGACATGTCTGCGACAATATACAGTTAATATAGCACCTTAAGCTTTAAGTTTAAGGTGATTCACATTTTAAAAAGATAAGAGAAAGAGACCTACTACTATAAGTTGGTGCCATCATAAACTGTAAAATGAGTGAATTTTAGTGCTCAACACTATTCAATATCTAACAAATCGTCTGAAGTTAAGATCACATACATGTTTTACTAATGACAACAAACCCTTTAATGACAAAGTTCTAACTCAAACTTCTTCAGAAACACCCAAAAGAATTTCAGAAATCAAAATGCTGCGACATTCACTGAGAGAAAAAAAAGAAACATTCATGTTCAAACGAATTTCAGTCTTTGAAGCCAGGTAAACAACAAAAACAAAAAACACACAAAAAGTTCTCATATATCACATTCAACATTGAACGGAGCATTACGGTTCAATGAAAACAAAATAACACTTGACTGTGTGGACAACCTATTGACCAATACATAGTATACAACATCATGTGTTCATAGTTACTCATACTGGAACCACAACAATTACTACATATCAACCATAAGTCCATCATGTACACATCTGCACTTTTTGTAAAAAATAGAACACTCACTAAGTTTACTCATCACAAACCCACATGTTACGCTATCCAAATCAGAAGGTACAATATGAATAATTATGACTATGAAAAGTGCGTTTTGGAAATACACAAATAACCAACCAACCAAGTAACCAACCATTGTTTTTTACAGACAGTGTAATTGTGAGTAAAATAAGTAGATACTGATTAATATGATTTGTCAATGAAATAGGGAGATACATAATGTTATTAAAGTTTTCACAATTTTCACTTGTTCGCAGTATAAATCCACAAGGCTCACATTGCATATCATTTGTGACTAGGTTTACCGGTATATGTGATAGCTTTGTTTAGCTGTGTAGTAGATTGAAAACGCTTGCCAGCAAGCAACATTTTTTTTGGTACAAAAAAGTGTCAAAATGTCATCTTATATTATGCAATTCAAAATGACTTTTTTCCTCCTCACGATTACTATCATTGATGGTGGCAAACACGATGAGAAAATGAAAAGATAATTCCAGAATTATCTCTCCTTTCTCTGGCCGTTTCTTCCCTCGTTGTTTTATAACTCCTTGATCGCATATACACACAATACGCACAAACGCCAGAGAGCTGTAAAATCCCCGGCACTCAACGTGTTCATTTAAGGTACAGAAGTTTAGGATAAATGCTGAAAGGTACATTTTTGCATTTCTAAACCGTTTGGTTAATGACAATATTGAAATAGCCAACACATTGAACGATCATCTAATTGTGTCTTAGCAATAGTGTGCACTGTATAATAAAACATAGTGTATATATATATATTCATGTTTCTACATGATTAATATCAAATCACTATAATATTATGAAGGGTGATCATATTTTATATGGAAATGTGATCTCTATAAAGGAAACTACATGTAAATGCCTTGAAATTGTTGCCTTCACGTGTTTTATACAATATTCATCCAATAATGTGATTTAGCCTCCACATAAATACTTGTACATATTCATAGTACTGCATACAGTCTTTATAAATTACCAAGACTCCATGTGAATTGAGAACATTCACATCGCAAAAGTAAGTTGATTGTGTGAAAACTGAACAGTTCTTGAATTAATATAACATTCATGCGATTTGATCATGGTGAACATACAAGCAGAAGCATGTCACACTTGCGCGAAAGTAAAGCCCTCCGCACACAGAGCCGACTCGACCCAATCAAATTGCTTTTCAGTCGGTTCAGCTCAGTATACATTGCCTTAGGACTCCTGTTTTGCCAGTCAAGAGCCAGACGGAGATCATTCGAGGCCAATTCAACATGTTGAATCGGCTACGACTGAGCGAAACCGACTCTAGCCTGACTGAAGACCAGTCTGATCGGATCGTGTCGGCTCTGTGTGCGGAGGGATTAATAATATTTACAGAAGTCTAATTTTCTTTTGTGATGTCAACCGAATCAACCCATTAAGGTTGATCACATGTATGAACAAGTAGGCTATCTGGACAATCATCAAATAGAATACCTTCCAGAGGTCATTATCCGTTAATACTCTTCAACTGGTTCCAAACCAGAAAAAGAAGCGAGTTTGAAAGAAATGTATGCATCAAAAGTACAACTGCCCTTTCATAAATACCTGATTCAAATCTCAAGTTTGATACCAATACGTTCATTTTTCATGTTATTTATGTAACATATTATATTTAAAATATAAAAACATAACTCAAACAGATAAAATAACCCATAACTTTTGAAAGTGATATAAAGAGAAGACGTTAGGATATATATATAAACTTGTAGAAAGTAATACACATTCTGTTTTTGAAAGAGAAAAAGAAAAATTTGAAGCAATTCTGAAAGAAACTTCTTGGCTGGAAGCAGGTTAAATCTAGCCTGGGCTAAATTTAACCCACGGTTTTTAAACCTATGCTAAACTAAAGCCACTGCATGTGACCATCATTATCTAAAGCTTTACGTACAGGAAAAGAGCCTTCCAATATTCTACAAGTGTGCTAAATTTAACGGTTGGATGACGTAAAATGACACAATTTAGCCCAGGCTAATTTTAACACGCTCATGAGAATTCCAGCTATTGATTTTTTTACTAACTGAATGATTGTCACAAGTGCACTGAGTGAGATGTTACTGTCCGTCTGATAAAGAACGGAAGATTAATTTCTCCTTACCCACTATATTTCCATATTGTCAACGCAGAATCATTTAGATCATTAGACAAATAAAGATCATAGACAGTTAAGTACTGAAGTGTGTAGTCACAGCGTTTCGATGCCACAGGTAATGTTTCTTCGCAATGTCGGGCAAGCAAGGTATTGGTTATCTAGCAGTTGCAAAGAAGGAAATCGTCAAGCTCTAACCCACTACCGAAAGCTTGAATCAAAGGACAAATTGAATAGCATCTCTACTATGTTATAACAAAAGCTTTTGACATTACGTCTTCGGTACTCTATCCAGACTTTCCTGTGAAGTGGAGTGAGCTAACTTCTATGCACAGCTTCTTTTTTTCTTCTTTTTTTAAAACTCAACATGATGTCTTGCAAGTATTGCATTTCCTTCATTTTGATTGTATAGATTAGTAGAAGCTCACAATCGACACAATTCTTTTGAAATTGATATGAATACTACATTTACAAGACACCAGAAGAATTAGAAGGAATACAGTTGGCTTATCAAGACCTGAAGCCCACATGTCTACTAATTTGCCCTTGTCTCGTCAAATGTCAATGATTTTAAAGCATTGCCAATTTTCATGTCTTAAGTAGTGAAAATTAGTATTCCATAAACCCTAAAGAAAGCAGATTCCCTGGGCCAGCCAGGTTTATCTAGGATCTTTATATTACGTCTGTTAACTCTCTGCATGCCAAATCATGTTGCAAATCAAATTGCAAATCTAATTGCAAGAACTATAGTTTGTTAACCCGTTGACTACGGGAACCGGGTGGGTTGTGTACAAAGTCTATGGGGATTTCACAAACTCGAAGGGAATGGGTTAATTAGAGATGACTTGATTAAGTAAAAGTAAAAGGAAAAGAAACCAAACCTGAAGCATGATGGAAATTATAAGTGCGAACCATAGTGTCAAAATACAGCCATATTTTAGAGACTGGTTATTCCAAACTCTTCTATTTAAACTTTCTTCCCTTTTTGGAATAATTGTTACATGTAATTTAACTTAAAACCTTTTCCCACTATTCAGTCACAAGTAAATGTTGGAATCAACATAGTACTGTAACAGAAATCAGTGGTGAATTTCCAGTCCGCTTAACATAACGGCTCTATATATCAACCCCCACATTTTATAACTTCATTGTGTTTCTGCAACACTAACACTGTTTACAGGTATTCAACACCTTTCTGAAAAGGGTTTCCATTTTCCCTTTTCAGATGAAAAGTTCCATACAAAAGGCAGCCAAGTTGAATGACCCTATTCCATACCTGACTGCTTTAGCCCTGATTTTCACCCAACCCCCTTTAAATATATCCTCAATGGCTGTTCATGTTTTGCCGTACTGAGAGAGTTATACATTGAGTTCCCACCAATTCCCTTTCAATGATTTTCTAAAGGTTCTCACCTGCCGAATATCATAACCGATTTATTGAAGCTCTTAAAGGGGCAATGCTAACATAATTTTTAGATTGTGCTTTATAGGAACTTGAAAAACAATTTGAAGGGAGGAAATGTGAACAAAAATGATTGTAAATTATGATTTTCTGGCAAATGTAAACAAACAAAAAACAAAACATATCAAATCAAATCAGAAATAGCTGAACTATTAATGAAAACATTAATATTTGTTGGAATTTTATAAATTCATAGTTGCAGTACAGTCATATGGGTGCATAACTGTGTAACTCCTTTCATCAATGGGTTGCTTATCACATAGATCTTAAATCCCAGACTATTTAATTTAGGATTTAATTTCCCCTTGTTATGGATTCCAAACAACACCTGGCCCATTGATTTTTAAGATCCTAATAGTCTAAAACCAAATTAAACTGGCCCTTTAATATCCACTTGTAACAACCATCTCTGAAAGGCTTTTCTACCACAGCCAAACCTACTAACAATAGGGGTCTTTACCGCCCTCAGGTGTTGTATTGTACCCCTGTACCTTTTGGTTTACATGGGTCTTTTACTTTTAGTGATGGAAATGCTTTCATTTCAGGTTAACAATAGTTCCTCTAATGGGTTTGGTTGGTGGTGCGTTCAAGCACAGCACTGTATGATAATCACTAAACCAAGCCACCACACTAACTTTTTTTCTGTACTGCCTACTGGCCCCATTCGGGCAAGTAAAATCATACATTTTGAAATTTTTACTTGTATTGCCCCCATACCTGTTCTGTCATATGTAAAATACTTTGTATGTTACTAATGACACACTACGTGGTACTATTGTTCTATTGCATACCGGTAGCGTCGGTCGTGACTATTAACAACTGGGTCAAAGTACCATCAAAGTGAAAATCGCGAACACCCCTCGCGCACTGCATGCCATGCTGAGCGAAAAAACTAATGCACTATGGCAATGCGATTCTGTACGGTATGCACGAACGGTATAGGCAAGGACAGCCGGTGATTGCCCCCTATATCAAATTTACTTGCCCTTTTACTTCCAGATGAGATAAACACATATGAAATTACATCGTTCTCTTGTAGTTGTAGTGAGCAATTATTTAGTTGCCCGATTGGGCAAGCAAACTAGACAATTTATGAAATGTTACTTGCCCGACACCAGTTTTCACTTGCCCCTGGGCATGCAGGCAACTGCTTCACTAGCCCGGACTAATACTCAGGCTGGGGTTTATGGAGACTGCATGTAATGCAACAATCAAATGATTTCAATCGGTTAAATACATAGGCACATATTGGGGAAATTTGCAACTCTTCCATTCTCAGTGAGAGAGACTTGAATAAATTGTGAACAAATAGAAAAAAGATTAAGCTAGTTGATCTTGCTTTTTGATATCATGGTTGGATAGGTTCAAATATTTGCTATTTTCCAACTTCACTCACTGCATGCCATGGTTACTAAAGAGAGATTTGATATCAATCAGATCTTGAGAACTGATTACCGTCCTGCCTCGGTGAATAAGCTGAAAAAGATTGAGCTTGATTTGGTTTTTGAATAAATTGGAATAGATCAGGCTTGATTTTCTCTTTTTTATTCTGAGTGAATAAATTGGAATAAATCAGGCTTGATTTTTATCTTTTTATTCCATGGTTAGCATGGTTTGAATAGATTGCAAAAGATTGAGCTTGATTTTATTTTTTGAATATAATGAAACATGCTGATCTTGATCTTGTCTTTTATTCCATGGTTAGATGGGTCCAGGAAGTGTTGGCACCTATTACAATCATTTATATGTTTACATGATATGGTGAACTTATTATTTCCTAGATGTTGTAAATCCCCTATAATTAGTTCATAGAACACCAGGTTCCTGAAGTAAATGGGGTATCAACTATTAAGCAGATGTTGATCGTTATCTTAAAAACAGAAGGTGGGGAATTTGTGTTTCTTTTAGCAAACTGATAAATTATCCAGAGAAATTCAAAAAATGTTATTTATTCAACTCTATTGAGTCGCTTCTATTACCCCCGTTCAGGACTGGTCACGAAAAAAGTCTTGTATGGGTAAATCAATGTTATGATATCAAAACAAACATTATAAAAAAAAACACAGAAGAACCAATTATGTGCATCAAAAAGCTATAAGACCCGCACACAAAAAACATTCCATAATTTAATGAATTAATTATCTTCTGATGTTTGTACCTGAGCGTTTTCTGTGTCCCACTGTTGTTTCAAACTACAAAATCATAACGAAAGTTGACTTCAACGGTCTAGAAAATAACATGAACTTGCATATAAATATAATCAAGATGAAACGGTTGGAAGTGATTTCAAATAAATTTCCTAAATCTATAATCGTCTGGCAAGCCAGTTGCCATAATTGTAGTCGGTTATATTTATGTCTATCTACGATTCAATACCTTATTATGAAACAAGGTATTAAGTAACACTGTAATGTGACAATAATATTTGAAACTTGCGTTAAATACTACCCTCAACACTTCAAGTTCATCAACAGATTCTTTGTCCAACCTCTATCTGATATTATGCCCATCAAGGACGAGAGCTATTTTAAGGCAAAATTGATCATTGTTTTCCTCTACAAATTGGCAACTCCTAATTTTTTTTCCGACCTTTTAATGACATAAAAATAGGTGGAAAATATTAAGTAATTACAATTTAAGACAAATATGAAGTGACTTTGCAGCAAAGTTGCCAATTTGAATGTGGAAATCGGTTGCCAATTTAAGGATTTTCCTAAATTTGAGCGATTTACACAATAAAAAAAAAATCATTAAAAAATAACTAAAGCAGGAAGAGTAACAAAATAGTGCTCTAAAAATAGAGAAATTTATGTATACCTCATATACCTTTTTATCTTCTTGCTAAACTGTAGGACTACCAACCCACAAATATGTGGGACACCGTCCTTGATGGGTTAAAAAACATACAAAATGTTGAATGAAAGAAAACTTATCACTGGAGAACCTCCTCTGAATATGAATTTATAATTAAATATAAAACATGTATGCTGCAATAAACAGCATACAAAACAATTTGATTGATTTTCACAAAACTAATGAAAAAACCCCACAATATTGTTTGTTTTTTAGAAAGCAAAAATCCATCCCTGCAAATAATTTGAGTCATGAAAGAACCATTTATATTCAGTGATATCCAAGTGTAAGCTTACTCATTATATGAAATATTGACTGCTTGGTTAGCGGGCATACCAACAAATATCAAGATACTATTTCTTGTACATGAACATAGGTAATTAAATTACTTAAACAAATAAAATGTTTCATCGTTTTGCAAATCTATAGAAATGCACGATGACCCAACATGATGATGATAATCACTGCAAAGACCAAACTTATTCCATCAAGCTTGATAAAAAACTTCTCTCTATCATCGATGAACTTACAAGAAACGTACATGTCAAACAAAATGCACTGGGCCACTGTCTGCTATATATGAAGAGCTTAATTCCAAAAGGCGCTAAATCCACTTTTTCAACTTTGGAGAAAAGCGGGGTTTCTCTACCCAACTTCGTACACTTCATATGGGTAAATGAAATTGGAACGTTCCATATTTTGTTTCAGATTTTGTAATTTGTCATAAAGTTTGGGTTTCTAGCTTATTAATGTACTGATATCGTTTACTCATTTTTTTTTATGGAAAGTGGATTTAGCGCCTTTTGGAACTTGAAATATATATATTTCATATATTATTTCAGGTATTTCCATGCATGGATTCTAACGAAGTAACAAAACAAAGACGCAAACTTGGCACAAAATACCAGTAACCTATAGCAACCACTAAAATTTTTTATTTTTTAAAAATTGAAGTGATGGCCATAAACGATACAATCGCAAATATGGCAAGCGTTTCTTACAAAAACTTCATAGACATTAACACAGAACCGACAGACAAACTTTTCTGTATGCTTCTAATACAGAGCACCACCAATATACTAATTTGATAAGAAATTAAGTGATTTGTATATACTTAGTGCTTAACCAAGGAAGTAAAAAGTTGCAATCAAGCCGATATGAGATATTGTTGTGTTGGCAAAATAACAGATGTTAACTCTACATCAAGACCAGTGCACAACACATTTACAATGTATTTGTTGTGTCGTAAAGCACTAATTTTCCTGTCAACCATGTAAACATCAATACACTAGAGTGAAGCTTATTACACTAATCTCAGATATAAATTTTACCTCTGCCCAAGACCCCAACTTGGAAGGAAAGCTCCCCGGGTGAGTGAAGATGGTGCACAGATCGGGATTGGTCTGGCATTTTATCACTTGCCTTGGTGGCCGGCCACATACTCAATGCTCCTCAGGGAGTGGCAATAGTACACTCATTACTGAGACTGCCATACAAAAAAAAGGTAAAAATGCTTCTACATTGACACAAATATTAAACAAATTACCTCTAAAAAGTAGCTTTTGACAAATCACTTGTAAAGGGACGCGTATCGTCTATCCAACTTGGGGTGCCCCCTTATGGGAAGGTTTGGGGAAGCCCCCTGACTGTGGCTGGTCGACGATGTCGGGATGGTGCTCATGGAGCCCGCGGGGGAGACAGGGGTGGAGCTGGGAGCCCAGACGGAGGGCTGGCGCAGGGACAGCGGGTCGCTCCACTGCGGGGTGAGGGGTGCGTGAACGTGGAGGTGCTCCTGGGAGGAGGTAGGGGGCGATTGGTGTTGATGCCACATGCCACCCGACATGGCTGAAGGGCTCCCCGGGGAGTTGGGCCGTTGCCACATCATCTTGGGTGGCCAAGTCTTGGTGTTGTTTTTGTCCTGTCATTAAAAAAAGTCAAAATAAGAATTAACTTTTTTTTAGACAATATTCGTCATTACAATGTCTCGAGCTATTCATCATTTGATCCTTTCAAAACTATAATGAATTAAAAATGTATAAACATGGTTTTAGTTGATATGAGCTTATTATTTTTGTCCTTTTTTTTTATAATGGTGCTTGATGAGTTTTATTTACTTAAAACATGACCACAAGACAGATGCTTCCAGATGATTACAATCTTGAAATTTTGGTCTCTTGTTTCAAGTCTTTCTTGTTCTCAATAAGAGTCAATATATTTAAATATCAATTACAATAATTATCAAAACATAAATCTCGACAAAAATGTGGCATATCAACTCTTGAATCTGAGGTTAAGTTAATAACCCCTTGCCTAGGGGAACCCCGTGGTCTATGACCAAAGTCTAGATGACTATTTCAGAATCTCGACAGGAATGGTTTAAATGACCCAAACTTACCATAGGAGCCACCTCTAGATAGTGCATGGGAGGCTCTGGGCTGGGGCAGAACGGCTTGCCATGGAGGGTGTCCTCACCACTGCTGTGTCTACAAGGAGCAATGTGGATGGAGAACAAAATAGAATAATAAGAATAAAGAGAATAAATTCAACAATTCAATTTTCAATTAAATCAATTTCCATCAATATATAATATGTAGCAATAAAGAACAATTTTTTAGTAATTAAACAATTCAATTTTCAATTTTCAATTTTTTAGTAAATAAACAATTAAATTTTCAATTTTTTTAGTAAATAAACAATTAAATTTTCAATTAAATCAATTTCCATCAATATATAATATGTAGCAATAAAGAATTTTTTAAAAGTAAAGTATGGAAAGGGGGAATACCAATAACAAAAATGTATCCAGCTTTGGGTTTGAATATGGATAGAACAAAGGGTCCAATTAGGAAAGACCAACAAATTTGAAATGACGGTGGTCGTTACTCTCCTTTAAATCAAGGGCTTTGACAAAATATTGTGCTTATACGGTGAAAACCCCAGTGAAATAAGTAGTAGCTTGTAAACCAATCTTGCATCTTCAAAAAATGACAATCGAACCTAGAAAAAGCAGAAAGGGTCCATATAATTTTTTATAGAAACAAGATGCCAAAATCAAGACTGCAACTTAAGAGAAAGATTCATTAATTCTTGGTCTGCTATTTTTCAAATTGCAATAACTAAATTCTTCAAATATGAATTTACAAGAATATGATCACAATTATCCAAATTATAATTTGTGCTTGACTAATACAGTGGGAGCATTTTTTTCTTCATTTAGGGCATTTTGTCTGCTGTGTATTTTTTCCACTGGTAGCTTACCTTCTTGAGACAGGAGTCATAAAACCGATGCCGGAGGGGGAACTGTGGACCATGGAGAGGAGGGAGCCGGGGTGGTCTCCATTGTTTGACGCCTCGTCACTGGAGCTCTCCGAATCACGGGCGGGGTTGGACCAAGTGTTGTTCAGATTCTCATTCCTGTACGGAAACGACAATGAAGTTCCAGATAAATACATTAAAGAACTTGATAAGGCGCATTGTTATTAATGAATACATGAACCATGGAGAGGAGAGAGCCAGGGTGGTCTCCATTGTTTGAAGCCTTGTCACTGGAGCTCTCCGAATCACGGGCGGGGTTGGACCAAGTGTTGTTCAGATTCTAACTGATGTAGGGAAACGACAATGGAGTTTCAAATAAATCCAAGTAAAGAACTTGATGAGACATTTTGAACCAAATCATGTAATTTATGAATAATTAAACCATTCAGTACAGAGAGCCAAGATGTTCTCCAACATTTGATTCTTCGTCAGTGTAGCACCCTGAATCATAGGCGAGTTTGGACCAGGTACTAATTGGGTTCTCATTCCTGCAAGGAGGGTGCACAAGATAAAGGATGGATCAAGAAGATAACTAAATCATTCAAAGTAATGAATTCATTTGTGGACCATTTTTTTTTGCACCGGTCTAGCAATCCGAAGCTCTCGGGTTGGATTCCCGCTCATTTTCTTTCATTTAAAATATTTCTGGTCAGTTTCCTTTGTTTGATTTCAGTTCATCTAATCAGAATTACAAAAGGGTCACTAAGATTTTCAACTCACTTTTCTGAGATCATCTCTGACGAGGGCCAGGTCCTGCTCATGGGCCCCTCCTCCCTCACGCTCCCCCCGACGCTCCACTGCTGCTGCTTCTGGTGCGGATGCGGCGACAGCTGCGGCGAGTGGAGAGGATGCTGCTGGACACCCACATTCAGGTTGTCCATGAACCTCTTGGAGTGCTTGCCCAGCTGGTGCATGGCCACGTAGTTGGCAAAGTCCGCCTCGTTGTTGTTGTCTCCGCCCCCGCCCCCGCCACCGGGCATCCCACGATGCACCATCTCGCTGACGAGCCGTGCCGTCAGCTGTTGCTGCTGCTGCTGCATCGGCCACTGGCCCGGACCACCCTGCTGCTCCAGGATGCGGTCGATCAGATCGGTGCCGCCTTCCTGCGACTGACCAAAGTTGCCGAAACGGACGTTTCCGTTGTGGCCGGCGGGATCGTGACCCATGCTCCAGCCCCCGCCGCCCCCTTGGCTGCTAGTACTACTGGTGCTGGAGGTGCGGCTGACGCTGTCATGGTGGTGAGAGGTCTTGCTGCCTTGCTGGTTGGTGGGGTCCAGGTGGGAACCCTGGGTGGAGGTTTTGGCACGGATCCCTGACAGCAGGTTTACCAGGTCCTGAAGGACAGAGTCTGATGCAAGACCCTTCTTGGTTCTTGTCAGCTCTGGGGGTAAAAAAGAAGGGTTGAGTGAAATAGTAACAATTGAAACAAATTATGGCATCAGGAAGCCAAGAGAAGAAATTTTGCATCAAAAGCAATTCTGTTTAATAAATGTGACTGGCTATAGCAAAACCCTGCACTTATCGGTAATAATCAAAATGTAGATTTTCATACCATTAGAAAGGCCTCATCACAAGCTTTCATTTGATGCTTTGTTCTAACAAATAGGTCGATCATAAATCATAAGTCATTAGTCTTTTACACACATTATGTAAACTTAAAATGCCCATTTCTTCAAAACAGAAATTACCGACAAGTGCAAGGTTTTGTTATAGCCGGTCACAAATGCCTAGCTTTACATTTTTTTCATTAACCAATGTCTTGTGGTAGATTATCCAATGCCCTACCATGCTGTTTCATGATGGACTGTTCCCAGTGATTCTTCACTTCCACAGGGCTTGGCTTTGATATAATGATGACAGTTAGCCCTATCATCAGGAGTTATTAGTTCTACTATTGAAATGTTGATGATTTCACAAATTACTAACTCAAAAGAATGAATTTAAATTGTCCGGGAGAAAACCTTACCATGCTGTTTCATGATGGACTGTTCCCAGTGATTCTTCTCTTCCAAAGGGCTTAGTTCCGATGTGATGGTGACAGTTGGCCCTACCATCAGGAGTTATTAGTTCTACTATTGAAATGTTTATAATTTTACAAAGCACTGACCCAAAAGAACAAATATCAATCATCTTGGAGGACAACTTACCATGCTGTTTCATGATGGACCGTTCCCAGTGATTCTTCTCTTCCAAAGGGCTTGGTTCCGATGTGATGGTGACAGTTGGCCCTACCATCAGGAGTTATTAGTTCTACTATTGAAATGTTTATAATTTCACAAAGCACTGACCCAAAAGAATGAATTTAAACTGTCCGGGAGAAGACCTTACCATGCTGTTTCATGATGGACCGTTCCCAGTGATTCTTCTCTTCTACAGGGCTAGGTTCCGATGTGATGGTGACGGTAGGCCCTACCATCTGGGGTAATTTAGAGTCCTGCTCTCTTAGATCCGGCATGCCCTGTTTTTCACCATGTAACTGAAAAGAAAGCAGGTGGAAGATACCTGTCAATTAGTAGCTCAAAATGATTTAGCTACCAAATTACCACAAAAATAACCCCTTTGAAAGAGTACCAGTAATTTATGGCATTGTTTAATGTGTCAATTCAATCAATTCTTTATCATCAATTTCACCATAATATGTTTTTCTGTCAATGAAACTTCAAACACTATATTCTAACAGTCTGCCCTCTCATATAATTATTGACAATGTTGCAAGCACTTTTGTAACCATTGGAAAACACAAATCCTCATGCAACACAAGAGGACAGCTCATAAATAGAATGAGTTAAAAAAACACTTCACAAATTAGCTGCATCTGAGGGAAATATAATTGCATTAAAATGACGGCACGTCACACCTCCCTACCATAAGCTATGGGTCAATGATATTTACCAGTTTGCCTATCTTCCCCGTCTCTGAATCCGGCGTCTCCTTGTCATAGAGACTGCTGTTAGAAGACATCGTCGATGACCCGCTCGAGATGGAAGGCGATGACAGCAGACTGCCGGACGTGTGGCTACTAGGACTGACCGATGCTGACGTCACCTCCAGGTGGCTGATGGGAAGGTAGAAGTTGTTCTGCGGAGCAGGCGACGATGAAGACATCATAGACGATGTCGAAGGGGGTTGTGTCTGATGAGTCTGATGGTGGGCGGACAATGGAGTAGCCGATGAAGATGACGATGATGATGATGATTTGCTGATGGGGACGCGCAGCCGAAACTTGGAGATCAGCTTCTCGATGGTGCGCTTCATGCTGCTGGGCGACTGGAGTCCAGAGTCGCTCTGTGTGGCGGAGGGGCCCCCTGCGGCGTGGGTGGAGGATGAGTTGTTCGTTGCCATGCTGGTGTGGGGGCCGACCACGGTGATGGTGATGTCCTTCTTTACCAGCTTGACTTGGATGATGGGCAGGGATAGCCGTCTGGACAACCAACAAGGAGTAGAAGAAAGAGAAAAGAATAAGATGTCATAGTCATAGTCATAGGAGAAAATAAATGTTTGCATACAATACAAAAAAATACTTGTTTGTTGGAGGCATGTGTCTGATGGTGGGCGGACAGCAAAGAATCTTGAGGATGATGATTTACTGTGATATCTGCCTATATCTGACTAGACAACTAATTAGAATGAGATGACACTGTCTGTCGAGTGTTAAGCCTTTGCGATTATTTACTTCTGTATTGACCCAACATCTTCCTTCCACGCAGGAACAAACAAATCTCTGGTTCATTCCTGAAGGGTTGAAATATTGCTCGAAAATTCATAGAGCACACCACTTTCTTACCTTCTCTCCATCACATCCAGGAAGTCCACCTTAGCCGAGTAGACCACCTCGCAGGCCCCTAGTCCAGACTGCTGCTGCTGGCCACTTGGGCTTGCCTGCTGACCGCCCACCCCAGACCCGCTGGTAGCCGCAGGGTCAGAGCCACTGGGCCTTGTCTCTTGCTGCTGCTGCACCTGTGTTGCACTTTGGAGACCTGCTCCGTCTGACATCACTAGGTCCCATACTGACGGGACTTCCACAAGGATGGCACCCTCCTGCGAAGTGACTTGGGCGTATTTCTTGTAGGGCTCGGACACCTCTGCTGCTCGTATCGTGACCTGTGACAAATAACATGGAAAAGGTCACCATAAAGTGATTTGTTATTGTCTTAAAATAACGAATATCCGCCATTTTGTTTAATTATTTATTTATTTTTTAGGGCTGTACCAGGGTATAGCGGGCATACAATCGCGCGCTGCACTGCATACACAACGCAATACGGTTGTGCTTCGAGTGGACACAAGATGGCGCTACACAACGCGGTACCCCGGGGTACCGCGTGTGTCATCAAATAAGGAATCAGACAACACTAGGTCTCTGATGGACATCACTTCTTTTCAGACTGTTTGGCACACAAGTATGGCCCAAACAGTTTATCATCTGCCAATCTATGAAGAGCCATTGGGGACAAAATATTCCTCCCTTGATACTCACCAAATGAGACAGTTCAAGGAGCAGCTAGACAGCACTGTGGCTGTGAAAGTGGGCATGGGAGGAGCACATTATATTGACCACCTAGGTCAGAATGTCTGGCATACTAGTAAGGCCAACATTGTGTTACAATGTCTTTGCCATTCTATGAAGAGCCATTAGGGACAAAATATATATCCACATATTATACAATCACCACATGTGCCCGTCCAAAGAGCAGCTGGACAGCCATGAGGCTGTGAAGGTGGGCAAGAGAGGACCACCTTCGTCAGATTGTTTGGCATTTGTGCTACAATCTCATTGCTAAACTATGAAGAGCCATTGGGGACATAATACAGCGCTGTTACTCACCACATGTGCCCGTCCAAAGAGCAGCTGGACAGCGGTGTGGCTGTGAAGGTGGGCAAGAGAGGAGCACGCGTGACTGACCACCTGGGCCGTTATTCCCTGAATGTCCACCTCCACTCCGATGTGCCCCGCTACATCCTTCACCAGTTTGTTGATTGTTTTCTGTTGAAACAAAGATTAAAGAAATAAATAAGATTTGTTTTTAATTTGATTTTATTTCCAAAATTCCTTTAAAAACAAAGTATGATAAAGTATACAAAATGACATATAAAGCTACATGATGTAAAGAAATAATATAGATCACACAAACATAAAATAAATAAGCAAAGAAAGGGAATTGTGTCAGAATTTAACCAATCACCTCCAAGTTGATTTTGCTCTCTTCCAAATGAGCTACAAAGTATCACACCCCAAGGCTGGCAGTCTCTGTGATTGTCAAGTTAACATTGTCAAGTAAAAAAATAAGAGATTTTTTTTTTTTTTTAATTACACTTTAAGAATGGGAAGATATTAAGATATGATGACACATGCAGTACCCCGGGGTACCGTTGTACCCCGGTATCCCGGTACCGTACCGCAGCTATTGCGTTGTGCATGCAGTGCAGCGCGCGATTGTATGCATGCTATACCCACAGTACAGCCCTAAAAATTAAATAAATAATTAAACAAAATGGCAGATTTTTGTCTGGTACCCCAGGGTACCCGTTTATGTCATCATATGTTGTTGATACTAAGCACTTTTCTTAAGCAACTAGTGTAAGTTGGAGAAGAAGAGAAAGAGGAGTAGAAGAAGGAAAAGAAGATGGGAGGATAGGGAAGAGGAGGAAAAGGGGGAGAAAAGAAAAAGGGAGAAGAGAATGAGTTTGGGCAACCAAAACCTATTTATCACGATATATGGGCACATGGAAAAGAGGAAGACAAATAATTATAATAAAGAGACAAGGAACAGGGCTAATAGAGGAAGAACAAGGAATGGCAGGTGAAGGATGAGAAGGAGGAGGGGAGGAAAAAATGAAGGGAAAAGAGAAGAGTGCTTACCATTTTAAGGTTGAAGATATCCTCTGTGCTGGACGTCTGCCTGCAAAGCGTCCCATCCACCTGTAGGGTTGTGTCTATCAGCTCTCGCCGCACAGCATCAAACCATTCCTGCTGGTTCAACTGCTGATCTCCTCCCACACCTAGCATAACAAGAAAACAGCAAATTAACACTATTACCATCCTCTTTTCTATATAATTACATAATACCACATTGTGCTGCACAACTTATAACCAATCATGCTTGAAAAGACCTCTTACATCTGATATAAAAATACTCGAATGAAAATTAGCAAAGTCCAGTTTTATTTGTTAATTTTCATTTATATCAGTTTCCCTATGTTAAAAACAAAACAAAAACTATTTCAACAGCAATAGAAGCAGCATTAATATCATTGTCGTCATCAGCGTCATCATCATCAGCAGCATTATCATCATCATCACCATCATCGTCATTGTCATCATCATCATCACCAATATTACTTCTACTACTAAAAATCAATATTTATAAATAAATAATTCAATAAAATCGATAATCAATTTAAAAACAACTGCTAATGATCTGCTGATTATTCAGGACATAAATATTACATACCCATGGCCATTGCGGCTAGTTGGCTGCTCCGGTGTCTGTTAAGTATGTCTTCAGCTTCTGCTGGTGTGCAACTGGCACGGAGGAGCATCGAAAGGCATTGCGGATGGAGGTGAAATCCTCCTAGCAACGCAAAGGTCGTCTGAGGCAAGATGGCAATCTCATGTCTGTAAATCTGTAGGGTAAAACAAGAGAAAGTAAATGAATGATGAACAGCCACATATCCTACAAGAATTCATGTTTATCATTGAACCAGCTCTAAAATATATTTTTTCATCATGGAAAACTGAAGATTTCTTTAATTCATCTGCAGGGACGATACAAGAAGATGAAGTAATAAATAATAAACAGCTACATATTCTAGAAGAATTCACATTTATCATTGAACAATATCTAACATACATTTGTTCATAGATATCTGAAGATTTCTTTAACTCATGTCTGTAAATCTGCAGGGAAGATACATGAGGGAGTTAACATAGGATCAACAGTTACATCCCCTACAAGAATTCATGTTTATCATTGAACAATCTTTAAGAACATATATTTTGTTATCATAGATAACTGAATATTTTGTTGAACACTAAACATTTATCTCTTTACTTTGACGACTGGTCACAAATATGTTCAGGATATGGTGAATAATTTAAATTTTCAACTTATTTTAATAGTATCTATGGCTTCCAAAATCTTTCAAACTACGGTAACAATTATTAGATAACATCTGCTTTGAATATCTTTTGCTGAGAACATTTTCCAATCAAATCATCCTAAATCTACAAAAGATAACAAGACAGCTTTTTGTTTGAAAGCAAATGTGTTCTCTTGAACCAATTCGGGATCCTTTGCATTGGCATTGGCCAGAAGTAGGTAGTCATCAAATAGAGTTTAGCCAGTGCTCGAAATTAGCATAGGCCCGCTGGCCCGGGGCCACTAAAAATCAGCTTCAGGCCACCAAATTTCATTGATCCTAAATTCTACTGGCCCGTCCAGGCAAGCAAATGTAACAGAATTTGTTATGTTTTTCTCTGTTTGGGGCCACTAGATTTAGGTTTCGGGCCACTAGAAGTTGACAAATCTTGTTTTAACTTGCCCAACTGGGCCCCAAGGCAAAATGGTTAATTTCTAGCATTTAGCCTTACATTAATAAGAATAAAGTTACATTCCCAGTCCCCCTATACCTACCAGCCACTGTGATTCCAGCTTTTGTCTAGCTTCCTGAAGCAGGGAGTCATCACTGCCAGGCTGGCTGGCCTGGCCACCCAGTAGTTGTACCTCCTGCTTGGACAGGGAGTCCCCTCTGCGAAGCTGTCTCGTCAGCTAAATGGGAGGCAGGGAAATAGAAGGATGAAACATTAGTTAACAGGTCTAGAACTAGAAGTTCATTACAACTTATAACATACTTCAAAAACAAATTAATGAAAGGATTTCCATGTGGCTGGCCTTGACTGGCTACCCAGTAGTTGTACCTCCTCCTTGGATAGGGAGTCACCTCTGCGAAGCTGTCTCGTCAGCTATGGGAAACAGGAAAGTTGAGGGATGAAATATTATTTACCAGGTCTCGAATTTTCAGTGCATTGCAATTCAACTTAAAACATACTTCAACACAAAGATGTAGGAAAGAATTTCTATGTGGCTGGCCTTGACTGGCTAACCAGTAGTTGTACCCCCTCCTTGGATAGGGAGTCACCTCTCCGAAGTGGTCTCGTCAGGTACATGGGAAGCAAGGACGTGGACAAGTGAAACATAAGAAAATATTAATAGAATTCACGAAAGTGATTTAAAATTTATTTGTCACTCGATTTGAAAATACTGAATAGAATTCAGCCCTAGTGTTGACAAAAAAGATATGTTGAAAATGACAAATACTGAATTAATACTAATTCATGATTTATGTCAGAAATTCTATAAAATGTCTCTGATAACAAACAACTAGTCACCTCCATTGTTCCTCTTCCTTAAATGCCTAAAGGAATCAAACATACAAGGCCAAATCTTTTCAAGGAAAGATTCCTTTGCATACTTTGCTTTGTCACAAAGCTTTTACTATCTCATACGCACAAACATACGTACATGACAACCAACCAATGACTCCAATCTTCACATACATCATATTATACACAAGGAGGTTTCAAACAACAAACAACAAGGGAGATACTGTAAGTCTTGTTATTTTCGCGCTGAGCAACACAAAAACACATTTGCGGCTCTTTAATTTCGCGGTCGAGCAAGTGTTCACACACATTGCAAATCGCGCATTTATATTCACGGGTTTTAATATTTGCGGACGCCGACTTCAGCGCGAAATCCGCGAAAATTAATGCACCGCAAACATTAACACGTTTACAGTAGTTATGAACTATATGCACCACAATGGGAAACAATTTTTCCATAATCAGGGAGATTTTTTTCAACATTTCTATAATTTTCAGGGAGCCTCCTGATGAATCAGGGAGACTTGATAGCTCTGCATTGTAGAAACAGTAAACATACCTGGAATGCTGACATCCATGAGGAGCAGGCATCCCTGACCTCAGGGAGACAGTCCTCCCCGATGAACAGATCCTCTAGCTCCTGGTAGCGGCTGAGTGGGGCGTGGAGGTCCGCAGCCGTCTGGAAGAAGTGGTACTGGGTCTGCAGCATCAGCAAGAAACATCTCGCTGACATCTGTAGGAGGATGAACGATAAAGAATAAATTTAGTTGTTTTCATAAATCTTTTTTCGATGACAAGATTATCTAGCTCCTGGTAGCGACTAAGCGGAGCGTGGAGGTCCGCAGCTGTCTGGAAGAAGTGGTACTTGGTCGGCAACATCAGTAGGAAACATCTCGCTGACATCTGTAAGATGAACGATAACAAATATATTTAGTTGTTTTCATTAATCTTTTTCAAATGACAAGATCCCCTAGCTCCTGAAGAGTGACGGAGTGGGGGAGTGGAGGTCTGCAGCCGTCTGGAAGAAGTGGTACTGGGTCTGCAGCATCAGCGAGAAACATCTCGCTGTCATCTGTAGGAGGATGAACGATAAAGAATAAATCTAGTTGTTTTCATTAATCTTTTTCAAATGACAAGATCCCCTAGCTCCTGAAGAGTGACGGAGTGGGGAGTGGAGGTCCGCAGCTGTCTGGAAGAAGTGGTACTCGGTCGGCAACATCAGCAGGAAACATCTCGCTGACATCTGTAGGAGGATGAACGATAAAGAATAAATTTAGTTGCTTTCATTAATCTTTTTCGAATGACAAGATCCCCTAGCTCCTGAAGAGTGACGGAGTGGGGAGAGGAGGTCCGCAGCCGTCTGGAAGAAGTGGTACTGGGTCTGCAACATCAGCAGGAAACATCTTGCTGACATCAGAGGATAAATCATAACAAAATAAATACAATTATTTTCACAAATCTCCTTCCTGATGACCAGACAGAAAAAAAAATAGAATGAATTTTTGTTAATTAATCTTATTTGCAATACACAATGAATAAATATAAAAAGAAACTTTAGATGTCTAAAGTAGCAAGGGGGAAATGAGACAGCTTATCACGAGTGTTGCTGTTTCAATACAAAATCCAATTATAATGACATTCAAGATCATGGTATACATTGTACAGTTCATAAATTAGGGAAAAGGGATTTTACATTCATGAAGAAAAAAAAAAAACTATACAAACAAAAAAACGGGATTAATCCTGGCAGCTCTGTAAATCCCTTCTCTTTTATTAATACATAAGCCTCACTCGATGCAATCGTTCATATTCCACAAAACCCCTTTTGCAGGATTGGTATACGTACAACATGTCAACACAGCGACACAAGAAGAAGTATACTCCTTAATTCTCTTTTCCCTGAAATGTGCCCACGTCCGACCCCCACCATTGGACACCGGACTCATCTCAATTGCCATGAGTACTAAGCCCCTCCCCCCCCCCCCCCCCCTTTGCACCCCCCTTTTCCTCTCCCTTTAACTCTTAATGATCCCTTTCTCCTCTACCACTAAATTGCCTTGCCATATATAGATGCAATTCTTCCCTCTTATTCCTGATTGGTACAGCTGTACAGCTTAGTGACTGGAGAAGAATTAGACCCCTTAGTTCCCTTTTCCCTGAAATCTGCCCACATTCCAACCCGTGGTGTAGGGTGGTCCGACTGATTTTTAAAAATGATTATTTACTTTTATTTATTGTTTTTTTTTGGGGGGGTGGGAGGGATATGTTTTATATTTCACAGATTTCCATCTTATTATGTATGTCTTTTATTGTTTTTCCTCAAATTATTGGGGGCATGTACTCCTCCCCCCTACCCCATAGCTAAGTCACTGTCGCATCCCCAGTGGCGTAGCATGGTTGGACTGAATAGTGTGTGGGGGGGGGGGGGGCATGATTGGGGGGCCCAGCTTATGTATTTCTCTAGTTTTTCACAGACGTCCATCTCATGTACATGTTTTTTTTTTTATTGTGCTTCTCAAATTATTAAGGGGCATGTGCTCCCCCACCCACAGCTACGCCAATGTCCCATACCAACCATTCCACAGAACTCATCTCAATTGTGAGGAGTAACTGAGATGCAAATTATTGGGGGTGCACCTTATATGCATTTCTTAATTTGTTTCAAAGATTCTCCCATTGTGTTTCTTTATTATTTTTCTCAAATTATTAGGGGGCATACGCTTGTCCTTTCCCCTAGCTAAGCCACTGTCCCCCCCCCCCCCCCCCCCCCACCAGTGGCTTAGTATGGTCAGACTGATTGGGACGGGGGGGGGGGGGCAGGCCCAATAATTGGGGGGCTTAGCTTTATTTCTTTATTATTTACACTGGATTTCCCCTTCTGTATTTTATATTTTTTGTCAAATTATCGGGGGTAGGGGGTGGGGGGGGGGGGGGGCATGTGCTGCTCCCCCTACCCCGTAGCTACTCCACTGTCCTACCCCCACCATTCCGCAGAATTCATATCCATTGTCATGAGCACCGTCACATCTGCTCTTCTCCTTCTCTCTCTTCCGCAAATCGCGGACCCGTAGAGTGCATTAGAAGCAATTTACAGAGATAAAGAAAAACCCATTCTCTGATTTAAAGCGGGAGATAATACACACAAAAATACAGAAAAAACACACACACATGCATGTACACACTCTGAATCCCCTTTTATCCCAGGGTTCAAGACAAGATTTTTGAGAAAAAAAATAGGGAGTAAAGAAGATTTCAAATGCATGTAGGTGAACCTACATACTATATGTGTATTTCCATCCAGGTACATGTATGTAAGATTCATGGTCGCACTACTTAAGTTGATTTGTTTGTCATGTTTACAGTATGTGTCTGTCTGTTACCAATTTCTTTGTTTGTAAGTGAACCTATGTGTGTAACCATCTGTAAGATTCATGGTCCTACTCCTGAAGTTCATTTGTTTGTCATGTTTATGTGCAATTAAGTCTTTGTACAAGTGTCTGTCTGTACCCAACATCTTTCATTTACAAAATGCATATAATATGATGGACTGTAAGCAAATAATGCATTATTGAAAACATGGTGTTTGAGTATAACATTTTGCCATTACTACGCTTGTGTTATATATTGTAATGTATGCATTCGCTCTTTATGCAAATTGAAATTTCATCTTGCAGTTTTGCCAGTGCCCTAGAAAGGGATTTCCCTTGTTATTGGCAATTTTAGACAATTTCTTTTATATAAATAATATCACTCAGATCGCGACTCGCATGTCTTTATGTGAACAAAAATGTAGATGTACGTGTAATAACATAATGTGCACTTTCCAATCCTCTTTTTACTGCTCTTGTACATGTGTACAATGTACTTGCAATGCAGCATGAATTCAATGTTAATAGTACTTTGATACTAAGCCCCAAAGGCGTTGAAGGCTGGATGTGAAACATTTCTAAGAGGCATTTTGTGATTGACATCTTGATAATCCATCCACTTCTGAAAAGTTACATTTAACTCACATACAGTACAATGTACATGCATTATAATACTCCGCGGCGCTGTGCGTGCAAGCATAGGAACCTGTATACAGTAACATACATGTACTTATTATCGCATAAATGAACGTCGCTCACAGTGTGTACAAACATATGCGTGATTGACTCATCAAACAGTTTTTCCGTGATGGGGATTTAGAGCGCAATATGGCTTTTATCTAGATGGATGCCACAGAGAATGGAGAAATATAACTTTAGATGCTCCCCCCTTGCCTTTTTAAAATTGGAATGACACTGAAAATATTTGAACTTTATTGTGTTCGACATACATACATGTACAGGTATTAACAAACTGTGCATGATTTTAACTACATGTATAAATAAAGCGAAAAAAAAAATTTGGGGATACACGTGCAGACGCTTGTGAATCTGTGCACTGTAAAGGCATGACCCCTTGGAACCTATTTTGGTGCATGAGCCCATAGGTTGATTAACTTTGTTGGCATATTTGTGATAGATGTATGTCCACTGAGTGATGTGTAAAAATTCAATGGATGGTAAATGATCCTAAAATAAATGACCGAGTAATGAGTGAAAATGCGCATTGCACTTACTTTGTACACAGACTTTCAAATCTGAACAAGACAACCATAAATATCTTTATAACGAAAGGGAAATGCTTCTTTTGGTATTTAATACTAATTTACAAAGAGGTGAGAACCGACAGAGTTCCAAGTAAGTTTTGTGGATTTCGACAATGTTACTAGATCCCTTTAAAGGGTTACCTTAAATGGAGTCTCAATGAAAACATTAACAAAATGTAATCATTACATCATATATGGCTTCAAACCAGTATAGACATGGGCATCAACGGAGGGGGAGGGGGGGGGGGGGGGACATGTCCCCCCCCCCACATTTGAAAGTGGAGGGGATTGTCCCCCCACTTTTTTATAAATGTATACATTATGTATGTATGATTCCATAGCTTGCATAGTTACATGTAGTTATTATGTGAAATTTTTGTCTCAGGTATGCACCAAATCACACAATTTCAAGTGAAGACAAAAAGTGCAAAAAACTCCCTACAATGGGAGGGGGGCACCCCTCTCCCGCTCGGTCGCTTCGCTACCTCGCAATGTCCCCCCCCCCTCCCACTTTTGAGAAGCTGTTGACGCTCTTGGGTACAGAAATGCATGTTGTTTGACTACCCTCTTGTAATTTTGGGGCTTCACAATGTATTCAACTTTGATTCAAACTTGTCAACATGTAACATTTTAACAAAAAAAAAAGAGTTTGTACAGGTACAAACAAATGTTTGTCAAGTAGTGCACATTCATTACATCAAAAGTTAACTCGTCTATAATTTGGTGCACACTATGATACTTCTAAGTCTAATAATAAGACTTGTAGATCTATGTAACACATACATGTAACAGGTCATACAGATAATAACTTGCCTCTAACATAAATTTGTACAAGATAAAAGTTTTGTAGAAGATGTTCAAAAGTGTGTTGTCGCTGCTATTAAATCAAATTATAATAACGAAACCAGAAAGTGAAAGTCGGTGTAAATTGTAAAAATCTCTTCCTCCTTTGTCAAATACACGGAAACAAGTTTCTCAAGATCAATTCTGGATGTTCCCACAAAACAAGAAACCATTTAAAAGCTTAATTAAAACCAGGATTTCTAAGAAAGATAGATTCTTCACACATGTACCCTCATATATGTCCAAAGACCATTATCATGAGCCCCTCCCCCCCCCCCCCCCCCTCCCCACCACAATCTCACATGTGGGGTGGACAGCAGGAGCTGTCCATTTAATGTGTAAGGTAAGCTGTCATGATTTTCCAAGAAAGTAAGACACATACTCTCATCTGCTCATCCAATCTATCATGACACTCCTGTTGTAAAGCAACACATCAACATGTATCAAGATGTCAATTGATTAGGAGGGGGGGGGGGGGGGGGGGGGGGGAGGGGGATATTTAGGGGGATAAATGTCCCATTATCAATATTTTAATACATACATGTATTACTATCATAATTTTCTAGGGTCATGATTTAGGTCAGATAAGGATTCAGGTTAGAAGTAAGGTTTATGTTTAGGACTTGGTGTAGAACTAAGGTTTTGGGAGAGGGAGGGAAAGGATGGTAATTGTGGTTAATGGTTAGACTATTCTCCATTGTTTGTACGTGTATGTAACCCCGTGTTCACACACAACATTTTCAGCCCTTAATCATGACTAAAGAATCAGCAGCTGACTATAGAATCAGCTTCCCATTAAAAATTTGTGTGTCTGAACGCTTTCTAACGAAACGACGTATCGCTAGTGATGACTAGCGATACGCTGGTTTTATCGTCGTTTCGTACGAGAGCTGACTATAGAATCACGCTTATTCCGTGTGTGAACAACCGTAACTCGCTAATCATGACTAAGTGGGCGTGGCTTAATGCGAACGTTCGCTCGCACAGCTGCAGCGAGACAGCGCAGACAGAAAAAAATGACAACACACTGCGCAGTAGCAAACTGCGCACTTATACGATGTTCGGGGGGTTCGGCACCACCTGGAAAACATCCGTTGTTCGATATATGCTCTGTGCGTGTGAACATATACCAGGTTTGATTCAATCATCACTAGCGAAACGTCGTATCGCATCGCTAGTGATGATTCTATAGAGATGATTAAGGGATGAAATTTTTTGTGTGTGAACACGGGGTTAGATAGCACAATGACATCTGTGAAACTGAGATTGTCAATTAACTCTCAGTCCATCTTGCTGGTTAATGCAGGGGATGTCCCTGGGAAGTACATGTACCAGGGGCTTTGCGAAGGAACCTGGGTCTCTTTATCTCAGGGATCGGGTGTGAATGATAAGCAGCCAAGTAGCACATAATTATAATTTTTTTGCCAATTCCACTTCTATCCGACTTCAACTGAAACTGACAATTTCATGCATTATCATATCATGCTAGTTGTTTACCATTTTACAGTACAATGTTATTCACATAGAAAATAAAAAGGGGCAAATGCTTTCTAGACAAACAGCGCTAGCTAACATACATGTACAACTCTTCTTAATAAGAAGAATATTATTATATTTCATTCAGAACTCAGAACTACAGTCAAACCTGTCTTAGTGGCCACTTGTCTATAGCAGCCAACCTGTCTATAGACTTGGTCAGTAAAAGTGATTCTCTGCAGAGAATAACAATGTTATGGAACCTGTCTACAATGGCCACTTTTGTTGTTTCCCGTAGATCACTATACACAGGTTTGACTGTACTGTCATAGTTTGTATTCATTTGGAAAATGATCTTAGGACAATTAAATTGCACTTTAAACCAGTCCTGGGCCCTATTGCAGAAAGAGTTACAATCGATCGTAAGTCAGATCATGTGTTCTAAATGGGCAAATCTAATTTGTTGAAGTGACGCGGACATTTTCCAACTTACAATTAATTGTAACTTACAATCGATTGTATCTCCTTCTGCAATGGGGCCCTGGTTGGGTTAAAAGGTACAGCTATTTATTTCACATTGGTTTTAACTTCCATGCATTCCTCCTAATAACATAGCAAAATGGGAACTAATGTACACTACAGTTCTGTCAGAGCTTGTTGGTGATTGCTTGACATAGCAACAAAGTTCAAGCAAATAGTAATATAACTTACCTGCACTACCTCTTCCGACTTCTCCTCAGTGGCTCCTCCCCTGCTGATGAGCCTGGTTACTATGGCTCCCACATCCTCCTCCACATGGGCACTGGCATCCCTGGTTCGCGACCCCAGGTCATGCGTCACTTCCTGCATGCGTAGCGCTGCCTCCGCCAAGGGCGTGTCATGGAAGAGGGCAGCAAACGTCTCGGCGTTGCCGCTGGCCCGGCACATGTCGTTCATGGCCGCGAGGCACTGCTCGCTGTATGCCTGCAGATCCTCCAGGTTTGCCCCGACACTGTTGGGGAGGCTCAGGTGGAACTGCGACCGGCTTTTCCCTTCTGCTGCCACCGCTGCCCCCGCCACCGTGGACGTCGAAGTGGTTGTCGACATCGTGCTGAACGAGGACGGACAGAGACAGCACCAAGTCCAACTTGGAAGGGAAGGGGGCGAGGCTTCTGCTCGACAGGTTCAGAGCATTGGATATGTTCTCCGTGATTGTTCAACCTTGAAGCAGAAGATCTCGTCTCTCAATGTCAAAGGCAAGTGTCCTTCAATGTAGTTCCGACTTTGCCTAGCCTTACGGCTCATCTACACCTAACCGCAGAGTATCATTTTTCTTGATTCACTGCATCCCACTGTTTTAATATTGAGTTGCTAAACTACAGGTAGATGCAAATGAAATTCCTATTCATGTAAACTACATCCAGGGTTTTGCTGAAGTCTATATTTCCTCATTTAAAACCAAATAAAGTTACATTTTCAAATGGGGAGATGAAATCTACAAAGAACCAAAGCCTGGTCAATGGTCAAACATAATTCATATTTATGCTTGATAATTTTTTGTCCAGTTAAGGTTCTAACAAAAGTTTTGTTTTCCTCTAGAAGGACAATGTTCTATTTTCTACAGCTATCCAGCTTGGAACAGCTACACTAAGAAGGAATACCTCTGTTGTTAACAGTTGTCATTTGCATTTTTCTACAAAGTTCCAGCTTTTAGAAGTGTACATCCTTGAAACCTTGTAAATATGGCTCGTCTCTGGTTATCTTCAGAAGATTATAATCTGTTGAGGGAAAACAAAAAGGAAACCATTTAAATTTATTTCCTATCATCTCCATCAATTCATATTTATTTCAAGCAAGTGAGAAAACTGGATAAATTGTTGTGGGAGGAAACATTGAAATTTTAAGCACAAAAACTGACAAAAGTCTGTCAAGTTATGTACATGTATGTCTTCTGTGTGAACTGTAACCATGTAGTAAGTTTAAAACATCCTTTTTTTAATCTTCCCAATAATGGCACATCTGCCATGAAAATAGTCATACTCATACTAGGGTATGACTATTTACATGCCACGCAAACAATTTTATTGTAGGCTGTAGAAAACAAAGTATAATAGACATTGAAAAATCATACTCTCCGATACCTGCCACCCAATGTACTGACTACCGTAAATCTCCGTGTATAAGACGCACTCGTGTATAAAACGCACCCCAACTTTTACAGCAAATTTTTAATATTTTTAAAATGTGATATATTTTTTAGACACCCTGTAATGCTGTTGGAATGCGTATAACACTGGTCTAGGGCATGACAAGGGCTTTCATGTGTAGCATTCTAATCATTTTCTCACATAAAAAATAGTGGTTAGTAAACAAATAGCACATTTATTGAGCAGTAACACTGCTTCCATGAATATTCATATATTCATGAGCAGCAATGCTCATATATGCAATTTACTAAATTTACTAAGCTAGTTTTAATATGAGAACAATTTATAACCACTGGTTAGTAAATTGCATATTTAATGAGTACTGCTGCTCACGAATATATGAATATTCATAAGCAGCAGTGTTACTGCTCAATAAATGTGCAATTTTTTTCCTAACCACTATTTTGTATGTGAGAAAAAGGTATTTATTGATGAATGCTACAAATGACAGCAAGCTCTTTTCATGCCCTAGTATTCAACAGCTCTACAGGGTGTCTTAAAAAAATAATAAATAAATACAAATAAATAAAAATTATTTTGCTGTACCTGTATATAAGATGCACCCCCACTTTGAAAATTTTCCAACGGAAAGAAAGTGCGTCTTATACACGGAGATTGTGATCGAACAACAGCATTTAAGCGAGTACTAAACAAAATAACTAAGACAAAATTTACAATGTATAATTGTTCATTCTCCAATTTTCAAGAACTTTTTTGTGGCTTATCTGAAAGAAATGTCGTCTATACTATAGTATACATTTACGTGAATAACTGCAACATTGTCGAAATTAGGGAATATTATGTGAAATCAGTTTACACCTTTATTGGCAGATATCGGATATGTACTTCAAGTTCAAGGAAGGGATGATTTCTTCACACTCGTTTTTTATTGATAGAAACCAAATTGGTACAGGGATGTCCGACCTGAAATTTTATTTGGGAGTTAGTGTTAAATTCATCCTCATCCGTCTATGTAGTATGGTTGAGTGACCTACACATCGGCACCCTAATATTCCTGACAGAAACCCTTAGAAACTGAACTGGTCGAAATTTCGAAGAGAAATAATGCGTAGATCGTTCGCTACGAGTAAATTTGTGAAATGATGCCAACATCGCACAAGAAATTTTGAGTTGCGTGCATTGTCAACGAGAGTTGAGAGGGTGCCGGTTTAAAAAAACACTGCGATCTCGTGAAGCCCACACATAGGTACATTACAATAGCGTTGTGTGGAGATCAACCGCTTCCGCCTGCTGCAAAACGAAAACAATTTTTGTCGGCCTATTTCTCCCTCAATTTACCAGCAAATGCAAAACAAACTTTCGTTTATGTGATCCACAATTCATATTGATAATAATTACCGACTCTGTTGTTTTGAAGACCGCAAAATGTAGAAAAAAATGATTAATTCCCGTCTGTTTTCCTTACCGATGCGTCCTAACACATAGCGTTCAACTGATGATCGGTAGTGTACGAATGGGCAGTTTGCTAATCTCCTGTGTATTAGCGTATATTGCGTGTAAATGGTCCACCCGAGTGGACCATGTACTTTGTAGATGTGGTGAAGCCAAAAAATAACGCGCGCGTTCAAAGACAATATCTCAAAATATAACTTATAAATCGCAAATCTGATTGTCGCATCAGAATCTGCACTATTTTCTCAATGTGTGAGTAAAGTTTTAAGAAATTTGTATGATTTTTAAGTCTAAAACTGTCGGAATTGTTTTAGAGTGCCGATGTGGGCACACATAGACTAGTTTAGGTACATTACAATAGCGTTGTGCGGAGATCAACCTCTTCCACCTGCTGCACTGTCCAACGCAAAAACATTATTTGTCGGCTGATTTCTCCCTCCATTTATTTACCAGCAAATGCAAACAAACTTTCGTTTATGTGATCCACAATTCATATACTTTGATAATAATTACCGACTCTGTTGTTTTGAAGACTGCAAAATGTAGAAAATGTTTTATTATTTCCAGTCTGTTACCCCGTCCCGTCCTTACCGATGCGTCCTAAAAACATAGCGTTCAACTGTTGAACGGTACAGTGTACGAATGGGCGGTATGCTTATCTCCAGCGTATTAGCGTATATACTGCGTGTAAACGGTCCACCTGGGTGGACCATTTACTTTGTAGATGTGGATGTGGGGGTCTGCCTCTCAACCATATAATGCAATTGACCCGTTTCAATTTTCACAACTTCACTCACTGACTCAGCACACACTCAATGACAATGCAACATGTTATCTACTATCAAAAAGTGATGTTTTTCTTCCTAAATATGTACTACAGTCTAACAATTTGACAAATCGTTCAGAACATTTCAAAGAATATGAACAAGAAATGCTCACCTTATGTGACACATTACTTTTCTCAGAAACCAGCTGAGAAATTAATGTGTCTTGCTGCTTGTTTGGTACTGCACTGCACTCAAACCGTACCTGACGTGTAGTGTACGTAGCATTATGCATGCAAAATGCATGCATTTGCTGTGTACTGTTTTTGCTGCGTGTGTAATTTTCCCATCGTCGATCCTGGCATCGCGATCACAAAATAAGCGTCATTTCAATAATAGCTGGCGCTATTCATAAATTCTCGGCTCGCACAGGGATCCTCCTTCCTCTAGTCCATCCCCTCCTCATCGCCTACTCACTCCTCACTCCTCCCTCTCCTCCTCCTCCTCCTCTCCCTCCACATCGCCTACTCACTCCTTACTCTTCTCCTCCTCCTCCTCTCCCTCCACCTCCACCTCTCCCTCCTCCTCCCCCTCCTCCTCTCCCTCCTCCTCCCCTCCTCCTCCTCCTCCTCCTCATCACCGTCCCCACTCCTCACTCTCCTCCTCCTTCTCCTCCTCCTCCTCCTCCTCCTCCTCCTCCTCCTCCTCCTCCTCCTCCTGCCTCCTCCTCCTCCTCCTCCTCCTCCTCCTCTCCCTCCACCTCCACCTCTCCCTCCTCCTCCCCCTCCTCCTCTCCTCCTCCTCCCCTCCTCCTCCTCCTCCTCCTCATCACCGTCCCCACTCCTCACTCTCCTCCTCCTTCTCCTCCTCCTCCTCCTCCTCCTCCTTCTCCTCCTCCTCCTCCTCCTCCTCCTCCTCCTCCTCCTCCTCCTCCTCCTCCTCCTCCTCCTCCTCCTCCTCCTCCTCCTCCTCCTCCTCCTCCTCCTCCTCCTCCTCCTCCTCCCCCTCCTCCTCCTCCTCCACTTCCTCGATGTTTGGTTGGTTTGTACAGACACGTTGTTGTGGTGAATGCTTAGAGATAGGGGTGTTCACAAATCGATATAATTATACCACTGATTTGTTAACCCAGTCCGTTATTGGCATTGTATCAATGTAACAATAAAAAACAAAACAATAACAGACAAACAAACAAACAAACAAACAAACAAACACAAATGATAGGACAAATTTATTTGAACCGACTTAATGAGGATATGCAATGTTGTGGTGCATGCACGGAGTAAGATGACTGTGTTCGCAAAGTGATCTGTTTTTTTTAACCCATTCCCTTCTTGGTATTGTAACACCCATGATTCAGTTGATACAATCATTGCTCATGTTGGTAATGAATGTTATGAGCAAAATAGAAACTAGAAAGGTGCGTTTTTTCCCCGTCTTTTCAAACACACCGCTGTTGGTTACGATGGGATCGGCTATTGTCACAACATACAAAGTCACGCAACCCCCTCGGCGAACCGCTGCATTCAAAGCTATTGTTCGACAATGAATTGAAATAAATATATGAATATGGTGGTTCATTTAACACAGGATCGATTTTTCTTTTTTGGTATCGACTCTTTCTATTTTCTCTTTCCATACGTACATACGATTAACACCGAGATCGCCATGAAGATACAATCTGATTGTATACGTATCATGGCAACATTAAACAGAGATAGTCTGTAACAGTCTGTAAGGTCAGTGTGAAACTGCTCTATAGTACGTTGTCTTTAAAAAATAGTTAGTCCAGAGGAATTGTTTTAATTTTGTTACTTTGTATGAGCTCTTTCGTGGCTCTTTCCTGGATAAATCAGATACACATCATCGAATATTCTGTATAATCTGGCTATAGCCTAGGTAAGTCACACTACTAGAGAGATACTAGTAGGCCTACAAACTACAAAGATAATCCGGTAAATAAGAGCTTGTTGTTGTTATTGTTGTTGTTGTTGTTGTTGTTGCTGTTGTCTTAGACTATTTATTCGTCATCATAATAATTCGTATAACATATAAAACATATACACTTATGTCAGTGAGACATAATGGCAATTTGTATTATAATTATCGCTCATTTCTTGGCCAGTACAAATTTTGTTTATAATTATGGACAAGACAGAACACAGTCATTACTATGACAGTTTATGTGTATTGGAATTTCATAAGAATTTGCATTTTAAGTTTTTTTTTATCACAATTCTATTGTACACTCATTGTGGAAATTGCTTGACCTCTAGCTTCTTTGCAAGTTCACTCCATACTTATCCTCTTCTGTTGAATTTTAATTGCATAACGATATTGTCGCGTTATACTTCGTATCGTTATAACGCATTATTTCTCCATTCAATCATTGATTTCACTTTTTTCTGATCTTTTATCTTGGAAAATTAATTATATTGAAAAATGAATAAACTGGGAATGAAACAGAGACAGAAATGTTGTGCCCACCACCGCTGTACATGCACTGGTCTAGTCTGGGCATGCATCGGTATAACCGGTCCCCGGGGGGTGGGGGGGGGGGGGGGCACTCATGTATAATGTAAGACGGGTATGTGCCACTTAAAAGAACCCCGTTTTCACACCCGATCGCAGCTCTAAAGATACCCGATTTTCAAAAATTGCCGCTCCATAGACCCCCGGAATGACTTGGCTAGGTAGTTGAGTAGCGCCAAGTCCATTATTCTTCTTCTATAGTTCGGCTCCTTGGACCACCATTTTAGCCTTTTTGAGGGTTTCCGTAGGTCTTTGATAGCTCCAAGTCTATGTATTTTGTAGTTTTAGTCTGCTCCTTAGACCCCTTAACTACCGTTTCGGGGTTTTTGTAGCTCCAAAGACCCTATATTTTGTGCTTGTAGTCAACTCTTCAGACCCCCATTTCAGAGTTCCGTGCGGCACACCCCCGTCAAAAAATAATTCGAGTGCCCCCCCCCCCCCCCCGATGATCATATCAATCATAAAACAGAATTTGCCTCGTAACTTCGTAAGAAACTATATAAAATCTTAACTGAAATGAACCTTGCTTATTTCAGTAATATGAGCTATATACTATAGGAAAACACATTTATTATGTCCAAGAAATTAACGCTTTATGCGTGCAAACTGCCCCAGATGTAGACCGAAAATCAGTCTCTGTTCCGACGGTTGTTCCGCTGAGACTGCGTCTGGCCCTAGTAATAGGGTGGTAGTTAGACCGATAAATCAGTCTTTCTCCTCGTTTGTTGTATTCACTCACAACTTGTATGACGTCATAACATTTCAAAGGACCCCTCCAGATCGAGATGGAATTTTCTGTCTAGGTGGTAGTGTGAAGTCAGATGTAAACAAATTAAGAGAACCCCATGCTCGTATATAGTCGGTTATTTCTGATTATAAAATGGGTAGAAGAATCCCTGCATTCTGATTGGTCAATAAGCGTGTACAAGTTTTTACTGATGTATTTTACTGATGCATGGCTGATGGCTCACTTTATAGTTTGATTTTCGCATTTTTTGCGCCCATTTTATAAAACAAATGCTGCACAGGCATATTTCGTGGATCGCTAAGAATTGTCTGTATTCTTTTAACTTTGGAAGTGGTCTAAAACCATTCCATCCATTTCGTGCATCCAATTCTTACCGATCCACTCAAGCCTGTGCATCATTAATACCCAGGGCCAGACGTACAATAGGCCCGGCCCCACTCCTGTTTTCGCAACGACGACGCGGTTATTTTAGAACGCTAATCTTAGCGGGGGGTCGCACTCAGAGCGAAAATTTCCGCGTAGCGTCCAAACCTACAACGGTATTCGGCTGAATTAGCGTCCGGCGTAGAGCGGAGGGGACAGTCCATACTTCAATGGGTCAGCCAGAGGTCAGTGGATGGTCAGCCAATCAGCGCGCATGTTCTCTCGAGCAAGGACACGTTCCCATCGTATCGATGCACGTTCCCCGTACCCTTCACTGCGAAACTGCAAATAGTTCGCGACGTAGCCAGAGTACGGATCCGTTCACAGCTGACTGATTCCTCCGTACTCGGCCCTTGCGAAGTCGTTTGCGAAAAGAGTATGCTCGTTCTCTCCCTTTGAAAGCACCCCCTATATCTCATGACTGCCACATTTCTGAACCCCCCTTTCGCGGTCTTTTCCCGCCTTGGAGATCCCCCTAAATTCTGAACACTGCTCAATGTACCCTCTATCTCAGGTGAGCTAGCAGGAATTTCAGGAATTTGATCCCGGGATTTGATAAATTTTTCTATGATTTTCAAAAAATGTAAACAAAGATATTTTATAACCCTCTTTTTAAATTTCTCAGGATTCCAAAGAAAGAGAACGAGAGAAAAATTGCCTAAGCCAGGGTGCAAAACGGAATAGGTAATGTAATCATATTGATTGAAAGCGTCTATATGAAAACCAAACAAGCAATCGTTATGATAAGTATCATGATGATGATAGAAATACAATTTGGTTTCTTTTCTTTCTTTGCTGTTATCCTTCAAGAGCCAGTGTATACGACCGTGTATTAATGATGGGTTGCCCGCAGCCCAACCTCAATGATGTTGTTGAACTCCTTGTACCAATTCGGGATGATGAGACTCATGCCGATCCACCAAGTCCACCGCATCGGACTAGTAAGAAGACACCATTATAGATCACTTTTACATTAAATCATAATGATAACAATGATGATAGTAATAATAATAATAATAATAATACATTAAAGAGCTATAGGAAATAGGGTTCATCCAGGATTCGAACCCGAGACCTCCGGATTGCTAGATTGGTGCTCTGCCGACTGAGATATAGAAAGCCCTAGTATAGGTTTTCCCGCTCAATTTCGCGATTGTGTCAATCGAATTGATAATAGGAGCAAACGAATTCGCGCGATTTGCGATCGCCGTACCAAAGCAGCATTCGAATTCGTAAATAGTCGTTCAAAATCACGTAGGAGCAAGTGAATTTGCACAAAGTGCATACCTTTTCATCAATGGTCATTCGAATTCGCGAAAGGCCGTTGACAGTTGGCTGCACATTCGCGAATTCGAATGCCCATAAATGAACTTCTGTGTCTATTCACGAAAGCGTGTGCGTATGCATGAATTCGCATGCACTTATTCGGAATTTGGAAGACCGATACCAACGATTACGCGGCAACGCGCGAATTCGAATGATCCTAAATGAATTCGATTGAAAAAAGTGCAACATTGAGCGGGAAAACCTATATTATGTGCTATAACCAGACTACAATATCTATAATTATATAACATAGGTGAATATATTCATGCCTATTAGTTTGTGTGTGTTATTTTATGTTTAAAAGATGCAGATTTACTGCTATGCAATTCATTTCAATTACGAGATATTATTTTGGTGTAACTTATAATTAATTACATCATATAACGTGAATGAAAAGTTGTTGAATAATATAGGTTGCGAAGCAATTGATTTCATCTTAGATATATTTTTGTTTCGTTTTAACCCACAAAACGTATACTTTTACAAGTTTTCCATTAATATTTGTGGAGCATCGCATTTATCACTCTTTCATATGTTATGTTTTTCTTTATTTACGGTAAATTACTGTATTTGCAAAGAAATCTAAATGTTGAACATTTTTGATTAAAATATATTATTATGTTGAAATGGTCTGAATGCCTTAGGTTTGATAGCTTTTGAAGAGCCGGGAGAGGAAGAACCCGATGGTCGCAAGGAACCCACGCCAGAAGAGAGGTGTGATACACCGGTAAATAATACGAACTATTGATTTGATTTGATTTTATTCGATTTGATTGATTGATTCGATATAATTTAATTGGATTTGATTAGATGTGATTTCATTTGGTTTGAGTTGACTTAATTTGATTTGATATGATTTGTTTTGTTTGTTTTTATTTGATTTGATATGACTTGACTTGACTTGTTTAGATTATATTTGATTATATTTGATTTGATTTGATTTGATTTGATTTGATTTCAATTGGTTTATTATTCAACCAATAAAACCATACAAAAACATATCATTCAACAATAATGTTACAAAAGACACAATGCAATAACGTCGATGATAATGGTGATTACCCCCCCCCCCCCCCCCCCCCCTCCACCGCCCATCTCGGCAAATTAAATTATTATAATGCAAATATCATTATCATTACTTCTAATTTCGAACTTGCACTCACTTGCAGAAGAACGGCCATTGGCTGTTAAAGCATGTTGAAGTAAAATAAAGCCAAACTCAAAGTAAAACTCTAATGACTAATTTGTATAGTGTTTGTTCCTCGACATCTTCAATGTTTTGATAAGTAGGGTCTATAATCATATTTCGTCTACACATCAAATAATCATATTTTGTTTTTTTTGTTCAGTCAACCAACGTCTCCCAGACATTCATAAACGCCCTCTGCGACGGTGATGTGAACCAGGTCCGGGAATTTCTAGAAAACAACGGTGATGCAAGCTGTTGGAGACTGGACTCAGTGACATTGAAAACCATCTACATGAGCAGGGTTTGTTTGTTTGTTTGTTTGTTTGTTTGTTTGTTTGTTTGTTTGTTTGTTTGTTTGTTTGTTTGTTTGTTTTGTTTTAATTTCCGTATGAAAATCGACATCAAAACAATAGAGGAAGATTCAAATACAAACAAGAAAGAGTAATACAAGTCATATAAAAGTTAGCAAGAACATTATAGATAACAAGGAGAAAACAATGGATAAAATAATGAGAATAACGGCTGGATAACCAATATTCAGAGCTCTACCATTAGTCTCTATGAGGACCAGATAAGTTACACAAGTGAGAAATATTATACCAGAACATACCAACGCACTAACAAAATGAAAACACAATAATAAAAAAAAACATGCAGTAAAATATATCCTGTACAAATTGTGTGCCTTACTTTTTATAATTGTTTGTGTTTATCAATTTTGTACAGATCGATAAAGATTCGCTTCTCCATGAGTTACTTGAGAAAAAGGTAATTAAATACATAACATAGACTACTATACTACTACTACTACTACTACTACTACTACTACTACTACTACTACTACTACTACTACTACTACTACTACTACTACTACTACTACTACTACTACTACTACTACTTCTACTACTTCTACTACTACTACTACTACTACTACTACTACTACTACTACTACTACTACTACTACTACTACTACTACTACTACTACTACTACTACTACTACTACTACTACTACTACTTCTACTACTTCTACTACTACTACTACTACTACTACTACTACTACTACTACTACTACTACTACTACTACTACTACTACTACTACTACTACTACTACTAACTACTAGTACTACTACTACTACTACTAATGATTTTTTTTATTCTGCCCGAGGGGCGAAGCTAAGGGGGTGGTGGGGGCACATGCCCCCCAATATACTATGTGCCCTCCATGAGTCTCCAGAATCGTAGTTGCGGTAAAATGAAATTGACAAAGAAAATCTGTAAAATCTAAAAACGGTGAAGACTTTTTTTTGCTGCTTTTTAGACGAAAACTAATGATGAGGGTATAAGGTCCCCGTGCGCCCCCAACCCCCCCCCCCCCCCCCCACTGTGAAAACCCTATTCCTATTCCTTGAATGAACTCGCCTTTGTAATTTGCCTACTATTTAGGTTCTATCGTGTCCTATACAATACTTGTTCATAAACCCCACCGAAACACATGCAATAAAAATGAAGAAAAAAAAAATCCACTGTTTGACCGATTGTAACATTTGTTTATGTTTTCGTTTTTACAGAACGATGCAAGCAGTGCACACCCAGCATACGGCGTATTTGATGACTACTTACCTCTGTCATATCGTGAGTGTACAATCGTTGTGTGAGACAATAAAATCACTATTAAAGGGATGTAAATAACACAAATCCTACTTAGAACGCTAGTGGTTACCTCATACCTTGTAATTGTATTCATATTACGAATTGAAGCATGGAAAAGTTTTTAATCGAATTTCCCTTTCCTTAAAAAGATATTTACGATTGAATGTGCAATAACTGATCAAGGATTGATAAAATGATATGTATTTCCGTGATCTGTATGTCTATTGAGTGATGTGTGAAAATTCCATGGTAAATAAATGCAGGGGCGGCGCCAGGGTATTTTCTTAGGGGGCGAAACTGTAGAAGCTGAGAGCGCGAAGCGCCCGAGCGAGGGAGCGAAGCGACCGAACGGGGGAGGGTGTCCCCCCTCCCACACCAGGGAGCTTTTGCAATTTTTACACTAAAATGGAGCTATCTGGTGCATACCGGAGGTGAAATTCTCAAATTTTCAAATGATAGAAAAACAGAGAATAGTCTTCAATTATGGTAAAGTTATTTGCATGAATATGAATAATACGAATGAAGAATATAAAAGAATTGCTAAAAGGAGGATCAAGTACATGAAGCACTTTAAAATAAATGAATGCCTTCTTTATTCACAGTGTCATTTTTGTTTTTGTTGTGGGGGGGGGGGGGGGGGAAGATGGCATCATGGCACAATGATAAAAACAAACATGTTGCGAGGGCTAACAAGGGTGCGAAGCCACCTTCATACAGGGCGAATTTATTGTTAGGGATGCCTTCATATCAGTATTTTAAAAAATAAGCTTAATTTTCTCGGCGCATGTCCGGCTACGCACCAGAGTCAAATTACAAGGCGTCGAATTGGTGTAAGCAAATGGCGGCGTCGACGTTTTTCCTGAAAGGGGGTGTTAGTCGATCGCACTTTACGGCCTTTACCCAAAATATAATG
The DNA here is from genome assembly GCA_037951105.1 of Echinarachnius parma. Taxonomy (NCBI): domain Eukaryota; kingdom Metazoa; phylum Echinodermata; class Echinoidea; order Clypeasteroida; family Echinarachniidae; genus Echinarachnius; species Echinarachnius parma. Next base: position 126,754 of record JBAMJV010006807.1, on the reverse strand, counting down.
CAAAGGCAACGCAGTGCGACATTTAGGGTATCCGATTTGCAGAATGAAAACAAAAAACGCATAAATTCTTTATTATTTTTGTTTGAAGGATTTTATTACCATTGGTCTTGCACCCCATGTTTTGTATCTAGCTGATTAAAACATTTATTCAGAACGCAACTCAGATTCTCAGAGTATATACTCTGCACCACAACAACTAAATACGCCGTTAAAGGTACACTTTAAGAAGAAGAAAAAAAGGTTCTGAAAACGTTCTCAGGCTACCACACTGGTGGAACCTTTTTTTTTTCATAGCATGTTTTCTTGATGTTTCTGAATATGTGACAAAAAGGTTCTAAACTGAACCTTTTTCTCTTAGAGTGTATGTTTTGCAAACGTGACGCCATTTAGGGTTGGTAAGATAATGTGGTGAAATACCACATTAAGGGTAGTCTTCACGATTATTTTTGAGGGTTGGTTGGTTCAGAGAGGTGGAACGAATGGTTGGATGCATGGTTTACAAATTTTGATACATTTTTTTCCAATAATATCCCTATGACCCCATACATAATGATTCATATCTTTGAGTATATTTTAAACTATTCTTAGTTAATATAATGTATGTTTTAGTATCTAACATCAGTACTCGACATCAAACCCCGTCTTCCCGATCTCGTCATCCGCTTCGCAGAAGAACTTGCTCTGCCCGATGTAGTTTCCCCTGCCTGCGATCTCGATCACCACAGCTTCGTTCTCGCCGACTCTGGTGGGCTCAACGGCCTTGGCGACAAAGTGCGTGCCCGTGACGCCGCTGTAGAATTTCTTTGCTTCTCCGAGCTTCATGCGACCGTGTGCGAATTGCAGGGCGACCTGAGTGGTAACGCCTGACCCACAGGGAGATCTCACAACCTGCGAGTAATTCAAGATATAATGATTATATTGATCAATACTAAGAAAATCCCTAGTTTAGTATTTACAGCTTTGGCGACGAAGTCACGGGCTCGTGACGCCTCTGTATATCTTTTATTCGCCGAGCATCGTGCGATCAGTCAATCAATCAATCAATCAATCACGGACATTTAAGACACGCTGTCAAGTGATATAAACCTACCAGTGAACCGAAGCAGACCGCGATGCCCGTGGTCAGATCTTGATCGTTGTCCGTCACGACGGTCCCGTAGAGCACGGACAGGTCAGGGTTGTCTGGGTGGTGCAGCTGGACCGCGTCCCGAGCAGCATCGTACACGGCCATCGCGGCGTCGTTGACAGCTCGGATGTGAGAGCTACGGATGTCGAGACCGAGCTTGTCCGCCGATACGAGAGCGTAGAACGTGCCTCCGTAACAGATGTCGATCGTCATCACTCCGTAGCCTTCCACGTCGATCGTCACGTCTAAAATGTTAGAAAGATATTACCATAGTGACTGCATTGTCTAATTCGGGAATGCGCGCAGGGCTGCGCCATCTATTCAGAACCCCGGGGGTGTGGGGGGCACTCATGTATAATGTAAGACGGGTACCGTAAAAGTTTGACTAGAGGCGCTACTGGTTTAGAGGAGTATCAATAGCGCCAGCAAACATCCAAAACGATCCAGTATAATGAATATGTATCTAGCCTTTTGTCAACGACCTTCGAGCCGGTCTAAATGAATATTCATGATAGCATTATCACGCAAAGTTAGAAAAGATGAACGTTACTAAGTGTTGAAATCCAATCAAGCAAGCAGAAGTAGCTCTTGGGTCGGTGGTTGGTGCAAATCAGGATAAGGTAAAATTGCATCACGGTATGAAGAGCCGTAGGTTCAAGACGCACTGGATAAGTGATTTTTTTAAATTTTTTATTTCATAGGAAATTTTGTTTTAACAGATGCCAGCGTTTTGTGCATAGTAATGGGAATGAAAATTATCATTTCTGTGTTAACTTAAATACACAATTATTACATTCAGGTGAGTGAAGTCCTGACATTCTGCTAGTAATAGTATTAAGCTTTATATATTAGTGGATGGAGGGGGTATGGTCATTTTAAAATTGATTCATCACCCTGTTTCAGCCAACTCTTCATCAAGCACAAATTTTATTTTACTCTTTTTCGACCAAGAATTAAAGGGATAGTTGAGTTCTGGTAAGGAGAGTACAGTTTTAGTGAAACTGAATTTTAGTAACCAAAACCTGCATCATTACATTACAAACTTATAGTTATAACTAGAAAGGAACACAAAATTACAAATGACGTAGTAAAGATCATGTTAACATTCAAAAAGAGCCGTTAAAACGTAAGAGGGCGCTCTCTAAACACTCATCGGTTTCAACCATTTTGAATAAAATATTGTGCATGTGATGCTTTCTTGAAATAGTGATTAGATAGAGAAATAACCAACAACTATTTAAATACCTATTTTGTAATTTTTTGAAAAGTGGAAGCATTTTTTTTTGAATTTTTAACGGCTGGTTCAAAATTCTCTAATAAACCCGGGGCCCGGGTTTATTACAAATTGTTATATTTATGGATATTTCAGCCGTTTCTGAACCGATTTTGATCAAACAAAGATGATTTTATTGTTTAAATATTATGCTCTTTCAAATTTTACACTCAGTTTTTCATTACCTCACAAACCAATTAAGTAGTCTAGCGCCCTCTCTACCAAAACTCATCTTTCCCTTTAATAACAACTTATGAATAGGAAGCAATGTTGAGCAACCCAGCCCCGCCCCCCTCCCCCCCCCCCCCCCCCCCACACACACACGGACACAAACACACCCGTTATAGTATACATGCACACAGCACACGCACGCTATGACTACGATTATGTCCATTATGCATGGTTTGTCAGATTCGAACTTGAGATGCCGTGTCATGCATTCTTTGATTTGATGCTGCTAGTGCTGCACGTTGTAACTTGGAAACTGCTATGTTATGCAATATGTTTCTATCTCTATAGTTGAGATGAAACTCAAGAGATTATGCAAATATATATGTTGTTGCTATTCATTTGAAATAGTGTGAATAGTCTTGTTGGTGGTGCATCATGAGTTCCGAGAGCACAATGAGGATAACGATTGCTTGGACAGAATAATACAGTTCGAACAATAATGTTCCTCTAGTCCTAGCGCCTCAAATAATGCAATAGATCGTACACCTGTTCTGAATAATTATACATAAGCATGAATGAAACATGTCGAAGATGTGTGAAAGGGCTGAAAGAATATGCTTTAAATTCCGCTTCAGAATGTGGTTAAACGGTAGATGGTATTGGTCTGTTTTTAGATCTCAAAGTACGCGGATCAAATCCACCCAAATGAAGTCCTGCGTTTTTTTTATAGTATTAGTTGTTGGTTCTGTTTCCCTGTTTTGTGTCATTCTCCTTTCAACGGCATAATATGCCATTACAAAATGGACTATCATGCAGAGAGCGCTATAATGCATAGTTACGTAATATTCAAACAGATCGACTGCTTGTACAAGGTTTATCTGCCTAGTAACAGCTTCAGTGTGCGTCGTAAAATATGACAACAAAAGAATCACATGGAAACCAAACAGGTGATCGTGATGAATAGAAATTCAACTGGAAAGAGAAAACTAGTTAAAGACAAATTACCTTATTAGATGAACATAATGCTTAAATATAGAGCGATTTTGTAATAAATATTTGTACATGGAATATTTTCTATGGAATGATTTGTGAAAATACTATAACATGTTAATGTAAAACACATTCCCTTATTCAAACATATCAGGAACCAATGGCTATGAGGCAGAATGCATGTTGTACATACATACTCGATAGCTACATTGCTATTTAACATACATTTTGATTGAATTGTTTTTAATTGTCATCTACCAGCATTTAGGGGATTTGGCTTTAAGGCGCGTATTTTCTTAAAGTAATTCTAATACAATACGTAATCCTCATTGATTTACTGGTCGTGATGTTCAGTGAAATATTTTGGAGGGGTCGAAGGGGAAGGATGATGGGTAGCTTGAGAGACATCGTTAAATGGACCAAGGCCCAAGGCCCAAGGGTGTCGAAAATTCATAACAAACATTATTTTAAAAACACGTTACAAGTTACAAGTTGCCCCTTCCCCCTTTACCACTATTTGGCGGCCTTGGGGAAACAACTGAATAAGTGGTCTCGGTCTCGGCCTCGAACATTTGTGGCGACGGACATGCACCCCCCCCCCCCCCCCATGGGCGTCGATACTTACGTAATACCCATTCATCAGGGGGATGGATAAATAGATCATCCCCCCTGATGAATGGGTATCAATGACAGATCGACGCCCATGCGCCCCCCCCCCCCCCCCGCCTACACGACTCTTAACTAGTGTGTTTGTGTGTGTGTGTGTGTGTGTGTGTGTGTGTGTGTGGGTGGGGTGTGGTGGGGTGGGACAGGGAATGCCATGATTTCACCTGAATGTCATAATTGTGTATCTGACAAAAAGTAAATGCTTTACCTTCCTATTCCTATGCACAAAACGGTGGCATTTGTTAAAACAAAATTTCCTATGAAATCGAAGAATAAAAACATAATTAATCCAATGCGACTTGAACCTACGGCTTTACATACCGCCATGCCTAGAATGATTTGCACCAACCACCGACCCAAGAGCTACTTCTGCTTGCTTGGTGGGTTTTTTAGCCTAAGTAACGTTTACCTATTCTCAATAGACCGCTTCTGTAATGTATGCAAATAATATGCGTATGACGTAAGACTCTCCGTTGCCAAGCTTAACAATAGTAACTAGGTCCGGCAAGCTCCGGCAAACTTAGCTTGCCGGACCTAGTTACTATTGTTAAGCTTGGCAACGGAGAGTCTTACGTCATACGCATAATATTTGCATACATTACAGAAGCGGTCTATTTTACATGATTATGCTATCATGAATATTCATTAAGACCTGCTCGAAGATCGTTGACAAAGGGCTAGATACATATTCATTATACTAGATCCTTGTGGACGGGGCTGGGGCTGTTGATAATACCTGCTAATACTGTGAGAAAGTAGCGCCTCTAGTCAAACTTTTACGGTATGTGCCGCTTAAAAGAACCCCGTTTTCATACCCGATTACCACTCTAAAGATATCCGATTTTCAAAAAACTGCCGCTCCATAGACCCCCGGAATGACTTGGCTATATAGGTAGTTGAGTAGCACCAAGTCCATTATTCTTCTTCTAGTCAGCTCCTTGGACCACCATTTGAGCCTTATTTTAGGGTTTCCGTAGGTCTTTGGTAGCTCCAAGTCGTTGTATTTTGTAGTTTTAGGGGTTTTAGTCTGCTCCTTAGACCCCTTAACTCTCGTTTCAGGGTTTTTGTAGCTCCAAAGGCCCTATATTTTTTTGCTTGTAGTCAGCTCTTAAGACCCCAATTTCAGATTTCCGTGCGGCACACCCCCGTCAAAAAATAATTCGAGTGCCCCCCCCCCCCCGGGTTCAGAACCAGACGGAATCGTACGTGGGCTCAATGTGCCGCTCGCACGATTCTCTTTTATGTACCCTTTATAGAGTGATATTAGGTATAACGATGGCGCCTCCCTTTGAACACCGTCTTATTAGTAAAGTGCCATCTGTATACCCACGCTTGGCAGCCTATAAAGTAACTGCTTTTATTTTCTTTTAAAAGGGGGTAATTCAGTTTTGGTATATGAAAAACTGAGTGTTACAATTAAAAAGGCATACAATTTTAATGACAGATTGAACTTTATTTGATCAAAATCGGTTCAGAAACGGCTGAAATATCGATAAATATATTCGATCGGAATAAATCTTGGGGCCCAGATTTATTCGATGATTTTTTTGTTTATTAAAAAAAATGCTTACACTTCATTTTATCTTGTAATAATAATAATAATAATAATACAGGTTACTTATATAGCGCTATTCACAATGTATCATAGCGCTTACAAATATAACAATTACAACATAACACATTTACAAGAGTCTTACAAACTACACTACAAATCAGGAAAGAGGAAGGATTTTAGGTGCTTTTTAAAAGTAAGTACATGCGGCATTTGTCTAATGTATTGTGGTAGAGCATTCCATGATACGGAAGCTGCAATAGCGAATCTTTTATCAACAAAAACAAAGTGAGATCTTGGGACGACAAGTTTGGAAGTGTCAGTGACGGAACGAAGATTACGAGTGGGTTTGTACAAAGTAATAATATTATTCAAATAAGAAGGTGATATTTCATGAAGGATTTTGTATATATACAAACAAATTTAAAATAGAATGCGTTGATTAAATGGTAACCAGTGTAATTCTCTCAACAAAGGTGATGTATGTGCCCCTCGACCAACAGCATAAATTAATCGAGCGGCTCGATTAACAACACTATCAATTCTCTTCTTGTCTTTTGAGGACAAAACTGTGAACAGACTGTTACAATAATCAATTCTAGACAAAATTAGGGCTCTGACAACATGATGGCAGGTGACTGTATTCAAGAATCTTCTAATTCGCCATAAATTACGTAAATGAAAATTACATGTCTTAATCACATTGCTAACGTGTGATGTAAGCTTAAAATTGGAATCTAAGCATATACCCAAGTTCATAACCTGAGAGGAAGGTTTAATTCTGTGACCAGAAACATTCAATTCAGTGTGAAGAAAATCGTTCACTTGACAATTTACTGAATGCATCAGCATACATTCTGTTTTAGAACTATTTACCTTTAAGAAATTTAATGACATCCACTTCTCAATCTCGATTACACACTCTGATATGGAGTGTAGTGTCTTTTGAAAATCTTCTGGTGATCGAGGGTCGAATGGAGCATAAATTTGAATGTCATCAGCATAAATGATATATTGAAGGTTGTATTTTCGAAATATTTCAGATATTGGGGTAATGTATATACTAAACAGGATGGGTCCGAGTACAGATCCCTGGGGTACTCCAAATTTCAAGGTCTGAGGATCTGACAATACCCCAGAGATGCTTACACGTGACGTCCAACCATGCAAATATGATGTAAACCATTCTAAAGCTGAACCTGTTACAGAGAAGTGAAATTTGAGTCGTTGTAGTAGAATGTTATGGTCGACAGTGTCAAAAGCTGCACTTAGGTCCAATAGCACTAGAAGTACTGCCTTGCGTTCGTTAAAGAAAGACAGAGTGTCGTTTTGCAGTTTCAGCAGAGCAGTTTCTGTGCTATGACATGATCGATAGGCTGATTGCATGGGGTCGTACAGATTTTGATCAATTAAGTAAGCAACAAATTGGGACGCAACCGCTTTTTCAATAACCTTAGCTATAAATGGGATGTTACTGACTGGACGATAATTGGATATATCATCCTTGTTGAGAGACGGTTTCTTGAGGATCGGTGTGATGATGGCATGGTGAGCAGCCGATGGAAACTCGCCATATTGAAGAGAAGTATTCACAAGTTTCGTGAGAGCAGGAACATGGCAGTCTAAATTGTTCTTAACAAGCCAGGTTGGTTGAGGATCTAGTGAACATGAAGTGCTTGACATCTTCATCATGATAGCCTTGAGAGTTGCCTCTGATATCACGTCGAACGTCGAGAATGTCATCTCAGCATTATCGTTGACACTTTCATTGGCGGTGTTGGGTGGTATTCTGGATGCGAGTTCATTTCTAATATTGAGGATTTTTGTAGCAAAGAAGTCTGCGAATCGTGTGCCCAAGATAGCTGGAGAATCGTGGGCAGGAAGAGATCTTGAATCTTTATTCAAGAGATTATTTACTGTTTGAAAAATTGTTTTGCTATCAGCATCATCCAGTTTTTCATGGAGGTATGCCTCTTTTGCAAGAACAATTTGATCGTTGACAAGTTTATTGGCTGCTTCAAATGCAGTGCGATTGACATCAGAAGGATGTTTACGCCATTTCCTCTCAGCTTTTCTTCTAGACCTCCGAGCAGAGAGGATATCGTCGTTGAACCATGGTCTACGTAGTCGCGTGGATTGTTGGAATGTCCTTCTCGGGGCATAGGTATCCAGGCAGTCAGTGACAGTGGTGTTGTATGCATTAAGCATGTCGTTTACATTACCATTGTCAGTTATATTTACAAGCCGGTTTGAGAGCTCTTTGGAGTATCCGTCTTGGTCCATTGATCTAAATTTCCTCACACTGTGTACTGCTCGCTTATTAGCGGGAACTAGTGATGGAAAAGTTAAACCAAACTGGATGCAATGATGATCAGAGAGTAAGTTCTGGTGTATGATGAGGTCCTGTATCTGACAATTATTGGAATTGTCAATGTCGTCGCTCTCACGTAGCGAGTGAGAAGGATGCAGTGTATTCGTGGTCATAACAAGATCCAGTGTATGTCCCTTTACGTGAGTTGGACCTTGGACATGCTGGGAGAGGTTCCCTGTTTCGGTGATAGAAAGGAAACGTGCGACATCGGTTTTTGCTGGTGAGTCGACATGCATGTTAAAGTCACCAAGAAGAACGACATGTCCAGATAGCAGTGCTATCTCGTTCACAAGCATTTCAAATTCAGTCAAAAATTCACTTATCCGGTATCTGTTAACTGAAGAAGGTGGTGGTCTGTACACTACAATGAACTTAATGGCTTTTGTAAAGTTGACTACATATGCTAGTTCAAATGTGTTGAATACCAGCGAGTCAATTTTCTTCACTGTCAAATTGAGATGCGATTTAAATACTACACCGATGCCTCCGTGGCCACTGTTGTGTCTCGGAATGCTGAGGAACGTGTAGTCAGGAGGAGTACACTCTTTGATGACCACAGGGTCGTCAGTATGGAGCCATGTTTCAGTTAGAAAAATAATGTCTAATTTCTGCTCACAGATATAATCACTGAGCAAAAATGATTTGTTCCTGACTGAATGTGCGTTCCACAATCCCACCTTGATGTTGGTTGGTTTAGAAGGATCGTGTCTCGGGATATCACGAAGATTTTGATGAGCGTTTCCGCCTGAGACTGGCTTTGTCTGCCGAGGTTGTATGATGACGGGTATATCTCTGATCGTCTTGGTAGGTTGATGAGGAAAATATGAGGGTGCTCTTCGGCCGCGATGAGTTCGCTGACGTCGTCCAATGCCCAGCTCACTAATCCTACTCCATACATCTTGATGAAGTAGTCGTTGACCGTGGTCATTGATGTGATGTAGAGTTGATGCTCCATAGATCATATGTGCGTGGTTAGGAGTTGATGAGAAGTTTACATGAAGTTGGTTCGGGTAATCTCCATCCACAGGGTGATTGCTGGATGAGGATGGGCCAGGGTTCAGCTGGACGTCACCCGATAATAAAATCGCAAGCTGAAAACAGGCAGTTGAGTTACTGTAATATGCGATGGGCTGGCTGTATGTATGATGGGTTGATGCGCGCCTTGGCGTTCCATGGGCAGATCTCCTCCATTCAAAGCAATCCAAAGGCTTGCAGTCCGGGATGAAAAGAATTGTGCAGAGAGCTACACAAAGGTACAAAAGGATTATCCTAATACCCTCCATTGATGTTGATGGTGCTGTATTGGCGAACAAGAGTCAGTAAACACAGTGTAGCACACCATTCAACCAGAGGGTGTATGTACAAAGTAATGCCTTAAAAAAGACCTACACTAAACTGAATACATGGTGCATGTACATGCCTAAGCTACAGAAAGCACACAGCTTAGTACAAAATTAACTTACAAATTTACCGCAAAATATCCAATAATATTCCTTCCAAGATTATCCAAAACGCTCTTAGATATCACAAATACCAAAATGTATAAACAAAATGTCAAACTTTGACCAAAAAATGTAAATAATCAACACAAAACTACAGAGCTCAAATTAAGAGGGGCTACCCATACAGGCGCACACATCTAGTACCGGCGAAATGTACATGTATATGGTCGATTCCAACGAAAAGTGTACACGGCCAGATTTTTAGGTCCGAATTTCAAACTGCTTTGTTTGTTTAATCATTTTGCACATGTTAAGTAGACATGTCATCCATAACCAGAAAAAAAGTGCCATCACTAATCTCTCCGAACGGCCAAGTAATGGCCTTGAGAAGTTTATGGTACATTTCCTTACGTTACTTACGAATGCAGATGAATTACTTAACAAATGTGATTATGGAACTCCAAATCAATGTGCTTCATGCAAACATTTGCTTTCATTTCATCTATAAGATGCTAATCATGGAATACATTCACATGTTGTGTCTTAAACATCACTCTGTTTTACATTTTCAAGTTTAAATGTTTTATTAGTGTGTTGAGATTTTCCTGTCTTAAAAATATGAGGTTGTATCACTTTTCATAATTTCTTTAATAAGATGTCAATCAGAACTATTTTCCACTATTGTAAAGAGTGGAAAATACCCTTTCCAAAAATATAAAATTTAGGGTTGTGCGCCAAAAAATGACACGTATACAATGTACGTGAAAAATAAGTATTCGTAGGCAACATGTAATTTACTTCATACGTAGGTAACAAAAATATTTTATTCACAGTGACTGTCACGAAATATGGGAGTCCCTTGTCAGTTCTAAGTGAGATACGATCATACAAATGTGCTTACAATCAATTGGGTGAAAAAAGACTTCTTTAACATTTACATTGGCACTATAAGTGGTGTCCTCAAAACAAAATATATATTCAATGTGAACATTTGGCCTTCTTAAACCTGACTATTTGAATTTGTAATGTTGATTGATAGTATCCACATCATTGCTATTGCAAACATTCGTCAGAAACTGTTTAATGCGGAATTTCTAGGGAAACGATACATTTAGGTAATACCGAAACGAATATTCTAGTGTGTTCGTAGGTAACATAATTTTGTTCACATATTTCAAGATACCTGTAGTAGGCAAAGTGAATTACTGCATTTGGACTATACGAAAACCACTTGTATACCTATGATCTGTAAATATATACTGTTCCTGAAATAGCTATAAAAACACGAATTTGAGAAAGAGGGGGCACATATTTGTTTTTATATTTGGGTGAATCACTGTATAAGGTGTACATCAGCGTGCACATAAAAAAGAAGTTACGATAAACTGTATGGATGACAAACATACATTTAAAACGATTGCGCAAACATGCAAACGATAAGTGGTATAGATTATCTGTTTGATAAATGCAATATAGAATCATTTGAGATTCCTAAAAACAATTCATACAGCGGTCCTGTCATGTTCTTAAGAGATTGTATATTAATGAAACACATTGGCCAATCCTGCATATCCCAACAGCTTACTTAGTTTGATTCTAACCCTCCAATTTAATTGGAATGTTCCTAAGATTAACTCGTATTGTTTCCAATTTCGTGTGTTCCAGTATATTATTGTAAAGTGCTAAAATATAATGTTAATCTTATTATGCGCTACATTTATCAAGAATATTATGAACGAAGTTATTCTTGGAGATTTCTGTGTACATTATGTAAGGCTGCAATCATATTAATACAAATCAAACGGCATCTTATGAAAACATCACAACACGGCATCATCATTGTTTTCAATTCCATATTTTACTTCCAACAACAGAAATGGCCATTAAATTGAATCATAACCTATTTAATTATTATCAATATTTCAGTGCACATGCTCTTGTTATATGTGATGTAAATTTTAGATAAAGAAAATGCTAATAAGTTGTATCATCTTAATATTATATACTAACTAAAACACAATTGCGAAATTACAAAAAAATAATCAGATTTTCTATCTACCCAAGATACAAAAAGTATATATCTGAGGTAATAGAAGAACGGTTGGGATACGGTATAGCTGACAGTTAGGCGAAACATATTGTTTTCAATTCAAATTTTCGGAGGGGGTAAGGGTGTATCGTGAGATAAATAATTTAATAAAATTGAGCAAATACATTACATGAAGTGCCATTTTATACATATAATTCTAACCATCTTTATAAAGTTTATTAAGATGTCAAATGGTGTGTTCTTTTTCCTTATTTGACGTACTTTATAAAGAGCCATATCTGATTCAATCATTCAATCTATATTGTGTGATTGGAATACAATTGAAAGTAATCGATTACATCGACTTATGTGTTGTATATACAACTGTTCGCCAAAAACCATAGTGCATACGTCAACGTATATAGTGCACAAACTCTATGATATATGCTTTTACAAGGAAATTTCATTGACAAAAATAAACAAAATGCATTCCGAACAACCGCAATTGTTTTTGGATCGAATGGGTCGATCATCTTGATGCAGATAGCCGGTCATCAGATGCATGCGGTTTTTAATTTTTTTATGATGTATTAACCGATTTAAAATATCAATGACATCGTTATTTTTGTGTATTCGGAACATTGTAAAAATAAAAATCATATTTTCAGTCATAACTCAGGATTATGAAAGCATCTCGTCGGATCTAGAAAGTGCACACTTATCAGGTTGATTGTGACATCCAAATGGGCTTTAATATCCGAAAGTTTACTTTTATCTAGTTACCTACGAGTACATTTTACCTACGAATACAGAGTGTCCCCACGATGAAATGCCACATTAATGTTCTTATTAAAGCATTGACTATCGTTATTTTGATTTTAATCTATTGCCAAAGGATGCTTTCGAATCATACACATACATTTATTTATTAATATGATGATAACGCTTGTTAAACAAGGAGGAGAAAAGTGTTTAATGTTAAATGAGCCAAAAAATGTAACCTTTTTTTAACGTAGTGTGCTCGTATTCTAAATGCCCCCAAAATATGAACATTATGATGCATGAAAAGAAAATAAGTTTCATACCATAACACGCTCATTTTCTTCAAATAGCCAAAATATGTACGTGATATTGCCGTTTGAAATAATGTCAGCGCAGTAATCAAACTCCCTATGTAATTTTTGTATTCGTAAGTAACGTTTAATTTGTTAATAATTACTTACGAATGCAACACATTTTGTTGAATATCTCCTTAAATCATTATCTGAAAATAATAAATCCTTGCACATATTAGCGTTATGCTATATTCCATCTATTACTAAGTTATCTCTCACTAATCTACATGCATATTGAAAATATGACATGCTGAAGTGTATACGTAGGTAATGCCATTTTTTTTACCAAACGGGCCTTTTCAGCTTTTGAGGTTTCTGACGGCTATACAATAAAAACACTACGATTTTTGATAATGCATTTTAATAGTAGACACATGAGGGTTTAAGCTGAGCACACATTTTCAATCGTGTGGCGAATTTTTCAATAAGGCTATGAGTGCTAAAAAATGTATTCGTAGGCAACGCTTGAAATTTACCACTGGGCAAAAAATCACCAAAAATCACATGATTGCCAGTTACTTACAAAAACTCATATAATAAGTCCTGACATATGCAACAAGTTCCCATGTAAAAATTAACCAATTCGTATCAAGTCTTCATTCTAAAATTTTAACCGCTCCAAAAAAACGTTAAGAGATTTTTTCAAAAGTAGTCAAAAATAGCATGTTCTTTGTTCCTGTAGAAAAAAATATCAATGCAATGGTCACAAATTTTGTATGGCGCGAAAGGTCTCGCCGAGATGCATCTGCTCAAATAAAAATCAAGATTGCAAAACCTTTCAAAAAAATCAAATAGGTCTGAACATGCCGTGTACACTTTTCGTTGGAATCGACCATATATGAATTTCGGAAATAAAAACAAACAGAACAAACAAGCCAAAATACAGTTTTAAATTTACCACTTGTGTAGACAAAGGACGGAACACTGAGAAACCTGGACCTTCCGGTCATCTTGGTGCGGTCATCGTATTGGACGAACCCCCTGACGAGACCACAAGGCAGCTGGAGGTTGACCGGCGTCTCGGGGGCGACTGCCTGAACGAAACCGGCATCGACGGCGTAGCGCAGGAGCGAGAGAGTCGCGTGTCCACACATGAGGCTGTAGCCCTCGGTGTGGATGAGCAGCGCGGCTAGGTCGGCGTCGGGATGGTCCGGCTCGACGAGCAGGGCTCCGTACATCGCCTTGTGTCCCCGAGGCTCGAGAAACACCGCCTTCCTCAGGTGATCGAGCTTCTGTGTGACGTAGCTCCGTTTCTGTAGGATCGTGTCTCCCTGGACCGTCGGATACCCAGACACGATTATCCGAACAGGATCCCCGCAGGTGTGCATTTCTACCGTCTCAATCTTGAAGGGACTCATTTCCGCCGCAAGTTTTGCCATGATTTCTTTGTGATGTTTCTGTCCTTATTTAATGCGTAATTTTGTGAAACTGAATCATTCGTCGGGCCAGAAAGAATAATGGTGAACCACAAGTATTCGTACAGTGCTAAACTATAGGATAGGAAGGTAAGTTTCTAAATTAAACAGGCTGTTTCGCCTTGTAAGGCTCTTCAGTAACTAATCTGGGGCACAGTGGTAGGAACATATACATATACCACAAGAGTGTGTACAAAATACGTGTATACAGGAACTTATAAAGAAACTATCTAATACTTGCTTGAACGCACCGCCCAGTATTCATGGTATTGTTCAAATAAAAGTACTTTGAACAACTTTGATACCGTAACTATATACTGGGTGATGCGTTCAAGCAAGTAAGATATAGTTTCTTTATAAGTTTTTTTTTTTTTTTTTTTAATATATCCCCCTTTATATACTTCTTTTGTACATCCACTCTGGGTATATGTTCTTACTACTGTGCCCACGATTAGTTACTGAAGAGCCTTATATACAATGCGAAACAGCCTGTATAATTAAGAAGCTTACGTTAATAAACATGTAAGTTCCTAAACATTATTGTTCATACCGGTGTGTGATTATGCGGTAGATTGACACTTATTTATCAGACGTCTTAGAGTGCTTTTACACGTCTCCATTTGCGTGATTGCAATCACGATTGGAGTTATTTTTCACTCCAATCTCGGTATTTTTGACCGTGTAAAAACAAACTAGAATCACGAATCGTGAAACTCGAATCGTGGTCCAGAGGTGTTTTCTAATCATGATTCAATCAAACCATAAGTTTTTTTTATTTTTTTATATATCCCCCTTTATATACTTCTTTTGAGTGGAGTATCATCTGTGTAGATATGATAACTCACGTCGTGATGCTTTGCAATGTCCCTAAGTTAAAGGGGTAGTTTAGTTTTGGTAAGGCTGAACTTTAGTAGCCAAAACCTGCACAGTAACATTATAAACTAATAGTTATAACTCCACCATGCTCAAAAGGTATACAAAATTACAAACGACTAAGTAAAAAGCCTGTTATCATTAAAAAAGAGCCATTAAAACACAAGAGGGCGCTTTTTAAAAAGGCATTGGTTTCAACCATTTTTCATACAAAATTATGCATGTGATGTTTTATTGATATAATGATTAAATAGCGAGATCATCAACTATTTAAAAAACGCTTTTGAAATTTTTTGAAAAAGTGCAAGCATTTTTAAATTTTTTTTCTAAAAATCATCTTATTATTTGGGCCCCAAATAATTATAAGATCAAATATATTTATTGATATTTCAGCAGTTTCTGGGTCGATTTTGACCAAATAAAGTTTATTCTGCCATTAAAAGTGCATGTTCTCTCAGATTCGACACTCAGTTTTTCATTACCTCACAAAAAAATTGTGATGTGCAGCGCCCTCTCTACCAAAACTGAACTACCCCTTTAAGTGTGAATGGTGAATAGGATAGGTCCCATGGCAGACTCCTGATGGAATGTAACAACCCAAGTTCTGTTTTCCGATGTAGAGTGCAGCTAGGGCGATAGTTTGGAATTTGATCTAGGTTTCTTGCATTGCTTCCCTTGTTTTTGTGTATGTTTCATGTTCCGAATCAATAATAATGGTGGTCTTTTGGTTCAACATCTGTAACTCAGGTCACATTGAACCTGATTTCATCTTGATGCATCCGTGTGGCAATTTTAAAACCATTTGATTAAAAAAGAAAAGCCTGTGTTAAATAGCATTAGTATTGGCCACTCATGGCCTCTGCCAGCATGATCAGTCGACACATCTCATCTCACAATAACCGCCAATGTAGAATCAAGATCTTGTTTACAGACAGCTTCGCAGTGTCTTCTTCTAACTTGATTCCAGGGTTATGAGTGTATACTTTTTGTCATATTTGTGTAGGTTTCAGCCTGTGCTCCTCGGAGCCTCGCATCACTATCAATTAGTCAATGTCATGTGCTTTTTAGACATCTTTTTTTTACAATGGATTGTTAAGGCCATTGGTGTGGTAGGTGGTGATGGAGTCTATGCCAGTCCGGTACGGTCCCATGATACTAGAGGTGTTTATGCATCATGGTCGCTGATCATTTGTGCAATCATTGGCATTCAAACAGCTGCGGACTGGTTTCCACCTTATGCGTTTATAAGCCATTACATCAGCAATCTTGTGGATTTATTTTCTTCTCTTGCTGAGGTGGCTTAGAAGTGTCATCTGCACAATTATCCCAGGCCCTTGCATACCTTGTTGGCTTGGTGCGGGTCAGTGCGTATGCATTTATGATACAGGGGATAGACGTAAGTTTCGAATCCTGACATGGATTATAGATGACTCCCTGAAAGTCATTATCCATGAGGATAAGATAATGACAAATAGCAACATAATGACACCTTGCATGAATCAAAATGTATTAAGAGCACAGGTGGAATTGTGCTACAAGTGATGAAACCGTTATTTGACACCTCCTTCGTACAAGAGGAGTATGGCACGTTCGCTGAAGGTAAAGGTGGATACACGATAGGAATCGGGCGGTCTGGCAGGTGCTAACCGCGTTATTACCCAAACCGAGTACCCAGTTACTAGTCCCGCTCGCTTACCCCATGCTGTATATCTCTCACACAGCTAGCTAGCTCGCGGTCGCATAGAGAATCTCTAAGCCATATAGGGCCTTGATTAAAGGCTAATACACGCTGGGCTCTTGGTCCACTATATATTTATGATCGGTTCCAAATTTCCAGAGGGAACTGATTTCACTCAGCCCAACTCCAGGCAATTACATGTCCGATGTATTTCAAGGCACGGCAAAAGTCTGTCAATGCTCTGCTAAAGCAGATGATTGGAGATTGGTTAAGTCAAAGATGGCCGCCAAAGTGCCTACCAAAACCCGTATGTGGAGTTTTATATTCTGAGATCATACATCCATAAAATCATACAGAAAATGTGATCGTTTGACTTGAACTTACGATAATTATTTAGAAAGATATTTATGTTCTGTACATATAGATTATTTCATTAAAATCCAAGATGGCTGCCAAGCTGGCAGGCATACAAATAACTCAAATTAAATCTTTTAATCATATAGTTGACAAATTATCAAAAAGCATGTTCATTTGTTTTGTAGTTTATGTTTATTTCAATCATCTTAAAAGATATCTGAAAAATATTTTTTTCACCAAAATCCAAGATGGCTGCCAAATTATGCACTCAATTTAGTTGAAGATACTTGAGACAAATCCCCCATTGTCATTTCACCCATATAAAATATGTCAATATGTCTTTATATGACACTACTTCCAACATAAGAAATGTACACGGATTTCAATGAAATCCATCATGGTAGCCAAGAGTGGCACAAAATGGCGGCCAAGACCCCCTGTTTGAATTCATATGAATGAATTATGAACAAGAACATATTGATCAAATATTCCATGATGCATTTCATGAACAGTCATGTCTATTAGTCTTTTTATTATATATATTCTAAGAGATATATTCGAAAATCGTCTTTTTTTGTCAAAATCCAAGATGGCCACCACGATTATCGCAAAATTACGTATTCAAATTAGTTTAGTTATTGTAAAATTATTTTAATATAATCCCTCGTTGCCAACTATCCCTAAATACATGTTCAATTTTCTTTTCATGTCCCGTTATTCAACATTTAGGTAAGTTACACTTTTTTCCATTGAAATCCAACATGGTGTCCAAGATGGCCGCCAAACACACCCATGGGACACGATTTGGTCTTGTTAACATCAAAATTCTTTAACTAGACATATTCAGGTTTACAAAAATGTGAGTTAAAAAAATATATCTTTTGGGTGCATGGGACCCCCCTATTCCTCCCCTACTAAAAGTAATGCCTCAGCCACGTATGCCGCGGCGGCCGTGCAGTCGAAAATATCTACGGCCGATAGCATTATTGGGCCGCCGCAGCATTTCCACGGTCACATACTGTAGCAGTCACTTAATTATGTTATGATAGCCACAAGGAGTATTTCAAATGTTTAAAGACAAAAAAACCTACGGCTGCCGTACCGCATTTGAAGTGATGACGCACTGTCGCCTGTAGGCGTCACTGCGATGGCCGTAGGTTGTTGACAAATACCAAGCCAGACGCAAGGTAGCCGCAAGGTATAATTATGCCTGCTCCACACACGGCGCAGACTGCCAGGGGGACGTACGGAAAGCGTGCGGCGAGCGTACGGGAGCCGTGAGTGGCCCTTGCGTTGCCGGCATGGTGTGCCACATACCGCAATGCCACCCTAGGGCGCCCGTGGAATTCCTGCGGCCGCCTCAATTTTGTTGGTGGGTCCGCCAAAGTCAATTGTAATTCATTAGACATACCGCAAGGCCACCGTACGCCCGACGTATGGTCGCCGTGGAACCGCTCTACGGCATTGCTACGGGCATATAATCCCCCTGCGGCCTGTAAAAGATAGGGATACGCCCTAGGGTGCTTGACCCTCTGCAGATCCTCTGCGGCCGCCGCCACGTCGTATCTCTCAATTTCGGGGGCGTTCGGCCGCCGCACGGCCGCCGTATCCTAGCCGTATAGCAAATGTGACTGAGTTATAAGTAATCCTGATCACGGTTCCCTCCGATCGTTGAAAAATTAAGACTCATCCCAAAGACAAAGGTCATACTTACGGTAGTGGACGTAGTTGAACGTAGTGGTGGCTAACGTTGTTGATCGTAGTTGAACGAAGTTGAAGGTAGTTGAACGTACATGTACTAGCATCCGTATCGTACCGTAGTTGTCCGTGATGCTAACTTGGTATTAACTCGAGGGAGCCGTGATCTTCGATTTAATTTTTGAACATATTCAAAAGAGCGGTACGTTAAAGGCATCCGTAGTAATAACGTACTAATCCGAAGTTTAACGTAGTCTAACGTAGTCTAATGATGTCTAGCGTAGTCTAACGATGTCTAGCGTAGTCTAACGTACTTCGTTACGTACTTAAATGTACTCTAGCGTACTCTAACGTACTTTATCGTGCACAAAACCAGCATCGACAGTCTTGATCCAGACATGTTTAAGCAAAAAAATAAGACAAATTTCACGAGCGCACAATGGCCGTACTAGACCGCGGGCTGGCTGCATACTCCCCTGTGGAGTTGATAAATATACCGTATTGACGTAGTTTAGCGTAGTTGCTTCCGTAGTCTACCGTACTCAAGCGTAGTCAGACGTACCACTCCGTACCTGTCCGTGAGCGAGCTACACCCGCATTACCGAAGTCTAGCGTAGTGTAGCGTAGTTTATGGTACTTGAACGTACTTATCTGTACTCTTCTGTGGCTCATCACCGTACCTTTACGTAGTTTAACCTAGTTTAACGTACTTACACCACGTCTGACCCACATTTAAATACCCTACGGATCACTACGTCCACTACCGTTAGTATGACCGGCCCATTTCATACCTCGTTATTTTGACTTTGTATTTATCACTCTTTCTAAACAATGTCGATGTACACTCGTATCCCCAGCCCCCTATAATGATACTAAGTGCAACTTTGTAATGTATTATGCGACAATGCATAACAACCAAATCACTTCGTTTGTAATTGTAAACATGATTTTTAGACCTGGAAATAGTTCCAAAGGCCTGAAATAGATTATAAAGGTTTTGCTTGTAATACATAGCTATCATCGGAAAATGACATAATATTTTTCATATTCGTGGACGTGGTGTGAAAGGTTCGAAGGGCACATGCCTTCCAATTATTAGGTCCCGAGTTCGGAACCAGAGAGTGCGTCTTTTTTTTCTCAGCACTGTATTCACATACAAGGTGTCAGCCCGGAAGACTCGCATGCGAGTGGAAATGTGCACTCTGTGTGCTGGATTGATTGCAGTATGTATCCAATTACTGGGGGTAATAATAACGCTGCACTGCGATCGTCAACAGACGGAACGTTCGCTTTATCATATAACATCCACCTTATTATCATTATAATTATTACAATAATCATTCTTATGTATTTCTTTGTTTCAAATTATTTTGTTTTGTATTGTTTTATCATTTGTTTTGCCAGTGTATTGTTGTTTCATCATATCAAATGCCATCTAACATGTATACGGTTTTACATATAAATATTTGTGTGAATTAAATGTCGTATGAGCGAAAATGCAAAGTGATATTTGCTGGTAGACAGTTAGAACTCGATTCCCTTTATTGATTTTTGCCAACTTATGTAAATTTATTGATAAACACCTATTATTGAAGAAAAGTAGGAAACCCCCCGAAATTCTGAGTTTTGGGCTAAAAATGACCGTATTACTTATCCTGCCAGCCCCCCCCCCCCCCCGCCCCAAAAAAAAAATTACATTGCGCTTTGCAAACGAATCAACGCCTCTGCCTGAGACCCTTGGTGTTCGAAATCAAATTGTAGGAAATTTATCATGGCGGTTTCTGGTATTGTTCGTTAGATTTCGCCAATAAACGGCTACTATTTTGGACACCATCTTGGCAACACATGTGTTGATGTAGACATCTGAATGATTGCTTCTCATTAACAGTACTTGCACAATTAATGAAATTGGTTTAAACTTGTTGCAGAGATCTGGCAACCTATAAAATCACCCTTTTCGACTTTGGCCCTCCGCCTAGTATAATATGTAATATATTCTGGACATCAATTGTGCCTTTTCTCCAGTCTTTCTTCCCAGAGTTGGACCGTTTTCTGGAGAAAAACAAAACAACAAAACCCACTGTAAATTTATTGACCTCTTATTTATTACATTCATAATAGCGAAAAAGATAGGTGTTCTGCACCAGGAGCTGTTCCTCTACTGTATCCTCAGCAACAGGTTGGAGCTGGCCGAGGTCTTCTTGGGGTACAGCAACGAGCCACTGGCCGCCATCTTGACCGCTACCAGTCTCATGAAGGCGATCACCGCGTCACCGAACAATCACCGAAAGTTTCCGAAAGAGTGCGAAGAGATGGTCATAAGTATCGGGTGAGATTGTTTTACAATTTTCGACATTTATCTTTATTATGGTAAATAATATATCTCCTTGCGTTATAATAATGTTTATTATGTGGGTCCTGTGTTAATATTATCATTATTATCATTATTATTTGTATTCATATTTCATATCAAACTCCACCACTCTAGCAATTGATAAAACAATCAGGGGCCCGCGGGGGCCCGTAACATAAAGATTCACGATTAATCGTACGATTTTACGGGGTCCTGATCATGAATGATGCGTCTATCGAAATGAGACTGCCTGAATAATGTCACGACATACATACATAACAGTTTTGCAGAAAGATCCAGTTATCTACGGTGAGTAAATGAAGGAATAAAAGTGTTCTGAATTCAAAATGATCCAACTGATTACGAATACATTTTCTATTGTAGGAACATTATTGGGAAAGGAGTTTCATACAATTTTCTGGTACACTATTACTATTGTGAAAGTATCCTGGTATTGTTTTTATTGGAAGTGAAAATTAATCAAATGAATTGAATTGAATCCAATAATTTCAGGAGAATGGAAGAACTGACTGTTGGTTTGCTCGACGAATGTATGGAGGATAGACCCCTTTATACGAAGCTCGTTCTCTTGGACGATCGACCGAACTGGGGGAGTTCCTGCTACAAGATCGGTCTGACTCTGAGCGGTCATCCCAAACTCGAGTTTGCCTCTCACCGAAGCGTTCAAATTCTCCTTGACATGCTCTGGGCGGAAGAAATCGCGAGGTACAGCTTACCTTGGAAGGCAAGTATACTTTTTTAAATAACAAATTCAGAGCCTTCAGTGGTGCCATCTTAGTAGATGAAACACTACCTGAAATGTAACCACAAAATAGCATCGCAATTTAATTTCTCTTAGTAAAATAAAACAATTTACTATACATTTTACAAGTGTCATACATGTATACAGAGAAAGTAGTGGTACAATGATGACAATAACATCAAATATATAGCTAACGACGCCTCGCCTAAATTGGGTTCTCCTTTACAGTATTATGTATCACGTAATAATGTGTATGGTTTTATTAAAATTAAACAATTTAAGGTGATTCAAAGCTCCCCATTCTGCAGCGGGAGTACCTTTGAAGACAATAGCAAAAGTTAGTTGGTCGGTCTCGATCGTCATCAGTGGTCAGTGGTCCGGGGGGGGGGGGGGGGGGGGGTGCTTCACAAATATTCTAAGTTGAACTTAACTTAAGTTTGACCTAACTATTATGGAAAGCCATTTGTAGCCTTGGAATAAAATGTATTCAAAGACAAAACAAAAAGAGAAGAATTTTAGACCTTTCTTAAATGTTGCATCAAGAACATGACATCTCCTTAAAGGGAATTCAGACCGGTATATTACACGCGTGGATCCATCTTGCGCACTTCTACGCACGGTACGTAATCCCCATTGGCTCAGTTATAAGTAGCGATCGCAAACTGCCCCACTTCCGAATACCCGAGTCAAAAATGCATAAAAAATAGTCGCGTTCGGAATGTTCGAATGGAGCTCCATCAGAGATGTTTACGAGCGAAAATATTACGTAACACGCTTAACCCCGCCGACTTCAAAGTACCGCTGTTTGATGCCTTAGGTGATAGCGCGAGAAACTCTCTCGGTATACCGATACCAGCTGTTTGCTGCATGCAATTTCATAAGAAGGCCCGTGTTCAGATATTTCGAAGCACCGCTCTTCGATCGACCCAACACACATCGTGAGTTTAAATCGAGAGATTACGGTGGAGTCGAGCTGGAATTTGCTGTCTACCCATAATAACCCACGCATATCCAAGTAAAGTGTCTACTAGTCCTGTAGATGTTAATTAGACCTATAAATGTTCTTTAGTACAATGTTTTATTATTGATTAATATTCTAGAAGGGTTTAGAAGAATTTTCAGCTTTGTTGCCACCTCGGCAACTTTGGGCAACTCTTTTTATAAGCATTATAAAGATAATTAGCTAATTTGCATATTTCTGAGATAAGGTCAGGGGTCATTCTCTATCTAGGAATAGTACAATAGTAATTAAAACAAATATTCTAGGGTATTTTGGGGCAAGGAATCCATTTCCGCTGCTTGTTTGCAAGTGCCATGTAGGCAACACCCTGAAATCCAAGATGGCGGCCCCTAATTTGCATATTTATGAATATTATTGATTTTCAGTGGCTATAGCCTCAAATAAGCAATAATTTGTCTTTATTTTTCTTCAATCATGTTCTCAATGTGTATTAAAGATACTTCAGCTCGGTTACCACCTTGGCAACCTCTGGCAATGCATATAATTAGCATTATTATATTATTTACCTAACTTGCATATTCCCAGAAATCAGGTAAAATCGTGTATATTGTGAACCCAGAAGGTTAAAAAGACAAGAAATACCACTTTTCCAAGGTTTTAGGGGGCAACAAATTTATGATACTTAAATCGATATATCACCTTTGCAACCAACATTAATCCAAGATGGCCGCCTTTGGCATTTTCATGGAGATAATGCTATTTTCCACTTTAACAGCATTTATTTTATAAAACTGTAATATTTTTACTGTAAGCACACATCTACATTGTGATTAAAGTATTCTACTTGCTAATTCAAATAATTGAAAGTCCAACAATTATAATATTCATCTAATATAACCAAAAGAATGAAAGGTTGCCGTGGTGATATATGAAAATAAGTATCAGAAATGGATTTGTTGCCCCCTAAAACTTTGGAAAAATGGTATCACTTGTCATTTTTACTTTCCAGGTTTCCAATATACGCAATTTGGGGGAATATGCAAATTAGGTAAATAACCTAATTATGCAAATAATATGCATATCTAGATGTTGCCATAGTGGCAACAAATCTGAAATATCTTTACTACATATTTAGAACATGATTACAAAATAATAATCTGAAATTATTGCTTATTAGAGGCTGTAGTCACTGAAAATCAATAATATTCATAAATATGCAAATTAGGGGCAGCCATCTTGGATTTCAAGGTGTTGCCCATTCGGCACATGGAAATGAGCACCGGAAATGGATTCCTTGCCCCAAATTACCCTAGCAAAATAGTTTTGTTCACTATTGTACTATTCCTCGATAGAAAATGACCCCTGACCTTATTTCAGAAATATGCAAATTACCTAATTATCTTTACAATGCTTATACAAAAAAGTTGCCCAATTAAGGTTGCCAAGGTGGCAACAAAGCTGAAATTTCTTCTAAACCCTTCTAGAATATGAATCAGTAACAAAACAGTGTACTAAAGAACGTCTCCAGGTCTAATAAACAAATATACCATGCGCTGAGAGCCTCTAGTTGAAATTATGGATTCCGAGGTGACAGGAAAAGCACTATGTTCTGAGGGTCGTAGACCCGAAGAACATAGTGCTTTTTCTGTCACCGAGGAATCCATAATTTCACTAGTGGCTCGAAATTGTGCATGATATATTTGTTTTATATCCTTCGCATAATCATAATCATCGCAAAAATAAATGATTTCAATTAAATTAAAGAAAATATAAAGAAAAACCAAACACTGATCATGGAACCATCACTGCACTGACTATGTTCTGTTTGTGACACTGACCCCCTTTGCGCAATAGTCCTAGCGCAGAGCGCGTATTGCGCTATCTTTCCATTCATGGTTACGCGCATTAACAACTAATGCGCACCCAAATGCAAAACGCGCGCATCAAAGTGAATAATTAACCTGCTTTACATACTACACACGTGTAATTGTATGGAGAAAATAGTTATTCGTACATTACACATACAGCTAGTGCAGTGCACACCGCGGACAATTGTTAAATGACGAATTAGTGTCACGACCACAGAAGGACAACGATGCACAATATGCACCATTGTCGTAATTTTTAAATTCGAATACTGCTACGTTATACATGAAATGCATCTCTAGAATATTCTTTGGAACTTATTGATATTCACGGGTGAAAATATGCTGTATTTCTTTTTAAATAACTCTTTGAGAAATCTCGTCGAGCATATTTCGCAAGCAAAAACAAGACCTCTTCTCGCAGGGAAGTTTTTTAACACGCATTTCTATGGGCTCAATATGATCACCCGGCGTCTATGACGTCATTCATGGAATAGCATTTACTATTCCATGAATGACGTCACGCATAGCACATTTTTCTCCATGGGCATTACTATGTTTGGTCACATGACGCTATGTAGACCAATCACTGAACAGGATTTCATTCATGTAGGATATAATACACAACATATAGGACCGTCTACAGGACTATAACTGCACGAAAATTAAGTGGAGCTTCCTCGTTTCTCTTCTGCCGTGTTGTTTAGCTTATGGTAAGAGACAAATAAAATAGGGTAAGATTTGTTCAAATGTCCTTTAGTATGAAGATGATTATCATTGGAAATCATAATCTCAAAACCGTTGCCCAACGGTTTTGGTAAACAAGTACAATTGCCGTAGCTGAACACGCCCGGCCGGCGCGCCATGCGATCACTGACCCAGGCCGGCTAGCGAATTTTTAAACCGTAGGATGGCAACTGGAGATAAGCAGTGAGCATTCGCAGTGATGTTGGGCACAGTTTTCAGACCTTAGTGAAAACTGTGCATGATACATTTACTAAATAAACCGCTACTCAACACTTATTATGGCAAAAGAAAAGAAGAACAGAGGATTCGAACCCATATTATCAAGAAGTGTTGAAGTCCACAGCATGACCATTATGCCACGTAAATTGCCGATGGTCAGAAGGGTCTCTCATCCAAACCCTTATCCAAGTAACGAATCGCTGCTTATGAATAATTCATCAATCTCAAGTTGCCATCCTACGGTTTAAAATTCCAGCGCAACGAGTCGATGTACCCGACTGTTGAGCCGAGCGCGGGAAAATTCTGTACCGTCTGTATACACGGGTGCGGATATCGTCAAACGGACGATTATTACTGCGACAAATCTACGGCAGGCCAGCAGTATTAGGTGATAAAATATGAACTCAATATTCATTTTTTCACCAGGTAAACAGTAGTCGTTTTCTTTCAAACTTTCACAAATCTTTCAATTGTATTTTACAATAATATTGATATAGGATTGAAGTCTCAAATGTCATTTTGTGCAATATCTGACACTTTACAGGGATCACTTTAAAGGTGCACCTGTAAAGTGTCAGATATTGCCCAAAATGACATTTGAGACTTCAATCCTGTACCAAAACCATTGTAAGATATGTCCGAATGATGTGTGAAAGTTTCATTGAAAAAGAACACTGCTTTCCTGGTTAAAAAGGCGAAAATATGCGTCAGCTTTTACAACGAATTACTGTATGACCTTATGAGGTGTATGACCGTTCATTAACGCTCTTGAGCTGAATGATAGATATCGTCATACTAAAGGGGCATTTGAACAAATCTAACCCTATTTTATTCTTCTCTTACCATAAGCTAAATAACACGGTAGAAGAGAAACGAGGAAGCTCCAAGTAATTTTCGTGGAGTTAAACACTTTACAGGCATCCCTTTGAATAGAAAATATGAATGATTTGAATCAACATTTTATGCCTTTGAAAAGGGACTTTTAAAACAATTTTCAAAGAAACTAATGGCTTTCCATACATTTGAAGTCCAACTCATAGGATCTTTGTGAAACACCCCCAGGTGTGACAAAGTACACAGCATATACAAGTAAATTATAAATCATGTATACAAATAAAAGGTACATTAATAGTATAAACATTGTGATATGGAACACTATAATGGTATATAGGAACTGACGGGCGAATAATATTTCAGTTTATGCACAATAAATCAATGTACAAGTGAAATGTATCTATCCGGCACAAAAATAATGTCCTTTCATCGCTCGATTGATAAAGATTAAGATAAGCTTCATATGATTTTGTTTGTAGGTAACCATGGCAACTGTCTGCCCTATGCTGTTGTTCAGGGAGAATTTCGTGTCGTTTAGTAAAGAGGAAACGCAGACGGCTAGGTTGAAAAGAGATGCCAAGTAAGCATGCGATGCAAAGTGCTAATCAAATTAAACATATTTTGTTTGTTTGTTTGTTTGTTTTATTTCTGCATTTTTTTCAAAACAATGCATGATCATAATTGTATAAAACATGTTTGAGTATTTACAATAGAATTACAAGTAATAAGTATACATAAAGAATAGCACAACAACAATTATCAATTTGAAGCATCAATAAAGCATATACGCATCATGAGCTGACGCTGACAGAGCCCTGACGCTGACAAAGCCCTGACGCTGACAGAGCCGACTCGAACCGATCCGACTGGTTTTCAGTCGGATCGGCTCTGTGTGCGATGCCTCATAACTCCGATTTTGCCAGTCGGAAGCGAGTCGGAAGCCATTCGGGCTCGATTCAACATATTGAATCGACCGCGACTGAATCGGACCATCTGTGGCTGTCAGTCGGGTCGAGTCGGCTCTGTCTGTGCCAGGCGTAAATCCCTCTGCAGACAGAGCCGACTCGACCCGATCCGACTAGTTTCAATCAGGCTAGAGTTGGGCCCGGTCGGTCGGAGCCGATTCATCGTGTTGAATCGGCCCCACCTGGCATCCGACTGTCTCTCGACTGGCAAAATGTGTGTCTCGAGGCACTGAAAACTGAGCCGATCGGAATGAAAACCAGACAAATCGGGTCGAGTCGGCTCTGTCTGCAGAGGGCTTAAAGTCATACCTGTAAAGTGTCAGATATTGCACAAAATGACATTTGAGACTTCAATCCTATATCAATATCATTGTAAAATACAATTGAAAGATTTGTGAAAGTTTGAAAGAAAACGAACACCGTTTACCTAGTGAAAAAAACGAATATTGAGTTCATATTTTATCACCGAATACTGATGGTCTGCCATACATTTGTCGCAGTAATGAATGATCCGTTTGAGATATTCGCACCCGTGTATGTTTACACACGTAGTACAGAATTCATGGAATTTGAACTCGCTCGGCTCAAAGTTCAATCTCCGGAATGTTCTCACGGGTGCTGCATGCGGACGTTCTCAGCTAGGACAATTGTACTTTTTATCAAAAGCGTTAATCAACATGATTGAAATAAAAGATTTAAATGATAATTATCTTCATACTAAAGGGACATTTGAACAAATCAAACCCTATTTTATTCTTCTTTTACCATAAGCTAAACAACACGGTAGAAGAGAAACGAGGAAGCTCCAAGTAATTTTCGTGGATTTGGACACTTTGCAGGTATGACTTTAAGTTGATACAAATTGATAAACGTTCATAAAGGTGGTTCGGATTCGTAAAATAGATGGGCGGTGCCATCTTGCGAACGCTCCGGGCACGGTGTGAAATACTTACTGTCTCAGTGTTATGGAGTGCGCACAGGGTAAGCCTAGTTACAAATGGCGAACCGCGGCGTATAGCATATTGAACAGTGCCCTCTATATAATAATATACAAATATCAATAATCTTTAGTAACATTGTCCCAATCCTCAAAATCCAATTGGAATTCTAGCGGTTCCCTCATACCTTGTTGTATTCGTATTAACAAATAAAGCATTGGGGCAGGTTTTCACACAACACCCAGTGGACATATCAGATAACAACAATATGCTTTTTTGTTTGTTCTAAAGCCTTCTACGGACTGCAGAAGTATTAATCATTTCATGCAATGTTATGATTTCATCACTGTTGTATATGGAGCGATTATTATATCACCGTGCATTATTTTCAGTTTCACCAGAAGAAAAGAAATTTTCGAACAATCGGAATTGAGTGATCCTCCACCGATGCAGACCAACAAACTTACTGTCGAGGAAAAACTGAGGTTGTTCTACAAATCCCCCACCGTCAAGTTCAGACTTCATCTGGTGCGTATTTTTTGCCTAAATTTTCAAGTTTCGAATTCAAATTTCAAGAGCTCAACATGAATCTATTTTACATAATCTACATATTCGCCTTTGTGCGAGAGCAGCATTAGTGTGGCATTACTCTTTTACATTAAAGTAGCAGTATTGTCTTATACCACCAGATAACAGTTTCTTGTTCGAATATCACAAAGATCATTGACATTAAATTTAAATGAGCTGATTTGTTTATCATTTAATTGTAGTTATATACGACTATATACAGTGAAACACACGTACGCGTACTTTTTTAATATGGAGTAAAATATTACTAAAGATGCAAACTAATCGTAATTGTTGAAATTGTTATTATTGTTATTATTATTATTAGTAGTAGTAATAGTAGTAGTAGTAGTATTAGTATTAGTATTAGTAGTCAGGGGCGTCGATCCTGGGGGGGGGGGGGGGGCGGTCGCCCCCCCCAATGAAAATATTGGGGGGGGGGGGGCGAACATATTTCGCCCCCCCCCCCCAATAATTCCGAAAATGAGGAAGAAAAAAAATCGAGTGATATAATGCCAAAGAGGGGAAAGACACATTTATCAATAATTAATCTTCAAAATAGCCTTTTTTTTGGTTTGAAAAAGACTGTAAATCTATTTTTTGCCGCGCGCTTCGCGCGCATACAGTTTCTCATATTGCAAGTTTCATTTTGGTTGCGGGAACTCACCTTTCGAAATGTGTTGGGCAGTGTAATTTCTCAAACGAAGTTTATTAAACCCTCATCTATAGATAGCACACCGTCACAGAAAATAAAATAATCTGAAATATATCTTTCAGTCAATTCGGTCCATATGCGCTGAACGCAAATCAAATTGGAATATCATGTCCCCCCACATTTGAAAGTGGAGGAGATTGTCCCCCTCCCTTTGTCATTATGTATGTTTGGTTCCATACTTATATACTTCATATTACGTGAAATTTCTGTCTCAGGTGTGCACCAAATCGCACAATTTCACGCCCAAAAATACAAAAGCTCCCCCGCTCGGTCGCTTCGCTTCCTCGCAATGTCTCCCTCCACTTTTAAGAAGTTGTTGACGCCTTGCTTAAGTTTCATGGGAGCCTAATGCACGGCGCAGACAGAGCCGACTCGACTGGTTGTCATTCCGATCGGCTCAGTTTTCAGTACCTCGCGACACACATTTTGCCAGTCGAGAGACAGTCGGATGCCAGTTAGGGCCGATTCAACACGATAAATCTGCTCCGACCGACCGGGCCCAACTCTAGCCTGATTTAAACCAGTCGGATCGGGTCGAGTCGGCTCTGTCTGCGCCGGGCTTAATGCCCTAGACTATATCGATGGCTCTATAGTATACAGGATCATGTGGATCCATCTTATGCAAGGCTCAATCTTTTCCTCGCTATGCCCTTTAAAAATACGTTACGAGTATGTTCACTATTTTATACAATTTTAGTTGCAAATGTCTGAAATCTAAAAGCTTCCGGGGGCTCCGCCCCCTGGACCCCCATTATTGTCCCCAAATATGGGTGCCCCCCAAAGTCAGGTCTTCGAGCCATCAAGACACTTTCAATGAGAGCATAATACAACTTCCGGGCATGCCAATGTGGGGCTTTTAGCTCTCTCAGTGGTCACTCTGGAAAAATGTTCAAATTTCGCCCCCCAATCGCAAAAAACGGATCGACGCTAGTAGTAGTAGTAGTAGTAGTAGTAGTAGTAGTAGTAGTAGTAGTAGTAGTAGTAGTAGTAGTAGTAGTAGTAGTAGTAGTAGTAGTGACATTTCTTAGTCTTATTATTATTATCATCACCATTTTGCAGGCCGCCTACCTGATATTCCTGCTCTTCATGAGTTACGTAATGCTCTTCCAGTTCCGGGCCAGCATCACGGTTTATGAGATGGTCCTCATCTTCTGGGTGGCGAATTTCCTTTGTGAAGAAATCACACAGGTGGGACTTAACAAAATTGTACATACATTAGAACCAATTACAAACGGATTATCATTAACATTGCCTTAGCATCAGACATATCTTAATTCCTATGGCTAGAAATCATGGCTCCATGTATTATAATTGAACAAATTTCATCCTTTTGTAAAGCTTATTGATGTTTTCGTTATACGTTGTCTTTAATAGTTTAACACAATAAGATGGACTATTATTGAGTGTCTGGTGTAGTTTAAATACATACCTGGCAGGAATGTATTCCTTGAAATGCTTGATGCGCTCTTTCAGGGGAGCTGGCCAAAGCCAGTGTAATGAATAATGCAGTTGAGCCTCGGAATAATTCATAATTCGTAGATATAGATGTTGTGATAGAAATTCTTACACACATAAATACAATTATAGTTCTTACATAACATATCACTGTAATGATTACTACCACTTTTACTTCTTATTCTCATTATCATACTCATTGCCAAATGTCCTATTAGAATGAATATTTAAAAATATTTAAATGTTATACTCTAATCGAAATATATATTAGGGCCTTTTCGATTTACATGTTTACTATAGTGGACTAGCTTGTACGTGATGACGTCACGATTAGGCCCCGCCCCTACGTTCACCCATTGATCGGTCACCCGTCTCAGTTGAGCACGAACGCCACCAAATCGGTCAAATCAACGTTGGTACTCAACTGAGACGAGTGACCGAACAATGTGAGAACGTGGGGGCGGGGGCCTAAATGTGACGTCATCACGTACCAGTCCACTATTATAGTGAACGTGCAAGTGAACAGTCCTGAATATCTCATTAGTTCAAGTATGACGAAGGGCGGACTGGGCTAAGAAATGGCAGGGGTATTTCCAGACCAGATGGAACCGGTTGTGGCAATTTCTTTTCTTCTCTTCTTTCTGGGCTCTTTCATGTTACAATCATTCCCCTCGTATTATCCTTATTAAAATTATAATTGCAAACAGATATTGAAGTATACTTAAATTTCCATTTTTAATACCCAATTAGTTCATGTACGATGACTGGGGGGCAGACCGGCGGAAGGAGTGGCAGGGGTACTTCCACAGCGGATGGAATCGGCTGGACATGCTCTCTCTCCTCCTCTTCTTCCTGGGCATCCTCTTGAGATGCTTTCCATCCGTCCTCCTGGAGGCGGCCCGGATAGTCCTCTGTCTCAGTCTCATCCTCTTCTACATCAAACTCATGCACGTCTTCCTCTGCTTCAAGACCATCGGCCCAAAGCTGCTCATGATCGCACGGATGGTATGTAGCAATAAACCCGCCCTAGGTCCCATTGCAGGAAGAGATACAATCGATTGTAAGTTACAATTAATTGTAAGTCAGACAATTAACGCGTTTCAAACAATCAGGTTTGCTCATTAAGAACACATGATCTGATCTGCAACGGGGCCCATGGACTGATTAATTTTTCAATAACATGTACATTCTCCGTAGACAAATTTATCCAACTATTCTCGGGATCAGTTCTAAAGGGGTTCAACTTCGACTGCGGTGAATTTATTTCCCCCCTTTTCCGCTCTTGCACGCTAGATGGCGAGAAACCCCACATATCCACTTTACGAGAGAGATCCACTTATGAGAGAGATCCACTTCCGAGAACGATCCACTTACGAGAGAGATCTACTTACGAGAGAGATCCATTTACGTGAGAGATCTACTTACGAGAGAGATCCACTTAATAGAGAGATCCATTTTACGAGAGAGATCCACTTATGAGAGAGATCCACTTACGGGAGAAATACACTTACGAGAGAAGACCCACTTACGAGAGAGATCCACTTACGAGAGAGATCCACTTAGGAGAATTAAGAGAGATCTACTTACGAGAGAGATCCATATATGAGAGAGCTCAAATAAATAGAGTGATCCACTTATCAGTGAGATTCACTAAAGAAAGAGATCCACTTATGAGAGAGATCCACTTACGATATATACCTCGCACAAAAAGTTCCGCAATCGAGGTTTGCACATTAATAACCTTTTTATTACGCTATTACCGTTCATAAATTTGGTATCATTGGAAAGCGTGAATCTTCCTCTTTACATTGCTATAACATTTGCTATGAATATTTTATCATGGAATGTGCATTGCATCCAAATGTAGGGCAAAGTCAAAAGTGAAATGTTGCAAAATGCACTGATTTTGTCAACAGAGTGCCTTCCTTGGCTTGAATGTGGGTGAGGTGGTCATGCATTCAAGCCACGTTTTAATCTTCAAACAAATAAAAAGGAAGGCCCTTTGTTGACAGAATCAGTGCATTTTGCAACATTTCACTTTTGACTTTGCCCTACATTTGGATGCAATGCACATTCCATGATGAAATACTCATAGCAAATGTTATATCAATGTAAAGAGGAGAATTCACGCTTTCTAATGATACCAAATTTATCAATGGTAATAACCTAATAGAAGAGTTATTAATGCGCAAACCTCGATTGCGGAACTTTTTGTGCGAAGTATAGATCCAATTACGAGAGATATCTTACGTAAAGAGGCTTTGAAATTGACTTATTGGGCTTTAAAATGTTCGAAATGAAACAAGTTCATCCCCATTGCATTACGTGCAAATCACGAACGCAAGCGACTTCGAGTGGGAACTCAAGCCGGCGAAGACGGATGGGACAAGTTTTGAAATGTTAGCCCCATCCCAGCGGCGTGCATGGAACTTGCCTTATACGTCTGCATTTAACGATATCATGGTTCAGATTTAATCATTTAAACCCTGGACTGTTATACTATTTCAACCATGTTGATCAATTTGTTCGGCAAAGAGAGATGTTTCCGTAACTTTCCTTATACTTTTTTTTTTCTCGCTTTAATCAAACATCATTTTGTTCTTTTCATATTCGCACAGCTGTCGGATCTGTTTCTCTTCATCGGTATAATCGTCATCTTCATGCTGGCCTATGGCATCGCGTTCTACGCCATCCTGTACCCGAACTCTCCGGCCAGTAAGCTGGACGTCATCCGAACCATCCTGCTCAATTCGTACTTCCAGATCTTCGGCGAGCTGTTCATCGATAATCTTTTACAAGGTAGTTTTTGATTGATTGATTGATTGATGTATTAATCTTTTTATTTATTTGTTTAATAATATATATATTTATCTATTGATTGATTGATTGATTTACCCCCAGGACACAAGCAAGACTGGAAGACATGGAATTCCCTCAACCGACTTCGCACAGAGATGGGTCGATGCAAAGTCAACATGAAAAAGTGGGGATATACAGATGATGACAACATTAACTGCGACTGTGGCACATCACAAACCATGCAACACCTCCTTCAATGTCCTAACCTTGAGGAACAGTGTAGTCAAGAAGATTTAATGGCTGCAAATGAATGATTTACAAATTTTCAACATTTTCAACAAATGTTCAAACAAACAATAAGCAGTGAATCGTGAACATAATTTCTCACAAACAAAATGCATTAAAGTAGGAATCAGGTTACAAAGCCAAGTCACTTATATATTCGTATATTTCTACATGTTCTAGGTGACGATGAGTGCACACGCAACGCCACACTGATCGCCCAGGGCCAGGCTCCGTGCCCGGAGAACGCGTGGACTGGAATCCTGCTCCTGGCTGGATACCTCCTCATCAGCAACGTGCTCCTTCTCAACCTCCTCATCGCAATGTTTAGGTAATTTTTAATTTTTTTTAATTTGATATGCTACAGTGAACAATAGCACATAAGGCGAGATATAAATCAAACTCAAGTATATAGGCAAAAGAGCGCTATAAAAGACATCCTCATAGGCCAATCAATGGTTCACATCAGCTAAAGATTTCAAAACATAATGAAACATTACTTTAGATATCTATTTGTCTCTACCATTTCCCTCGATAGCTATACGTTTGACCAAGTGCAAGATAACACATATATATACCATGTGGAAATACTACGTCCGCATCGAGCTGATTCACGAGTATGCCACCAAGCTAGACTTCTGTGTATTTTTTGCCCCGATGTCTTTCTGCTATATCGGTTTCAAATTCAATTTCTTTCATTTTCTTTTGCTTCAATAGTTATACTTTTGACCAAGTGCAAGAGAACACGGATGCCCTGTGGAAATACTACCGCATCGAGATAATTCACGAGTATGCCAACAAGCCAGACTTCCTCGTCCCACCTTTCACCATAGTGCTGTATCTCCACAAGATCTTCCTATTCGTGTTCAAAGACCAGTGCTCCAGAGAGACTTCAAGATCTAAGGGTAAGTTGTGCGTATTCAAAGGCACCTGTCCCAGAGAAAAGTTTGACCGACCTCCAAGTTATAATGGTAAAGATCTTGTTTGAAGATTTGTGTTAATGTTTATCATGCTGAAGTTTATTTAAATACACAAGCAAGGCGAAGCTCTGAAAACATGCAGGCTTCTCCGAGGCCCTCGAGTCGTACGTATTCAAAGGCACCTGTCCCAGAGAAAAGTTTGACCGACCTCCAAGTTCTAATGGTAAAGATCTTGTTTGAAGATTTGTGTTAATGTTTATCATGCTGAAGTTTATTTAAATACACAAGCAAGGCGAAGCTCTGAAAACATGCAGGCTTCTCCGAGTTATATTCAAAGGCTCCAGAGGGAGGTTTGAACGACCTACAAGTTCTAGTGGTAATAACATAATTGTGTTAATGTCGATTAACTAAACCTAGCAAAGCAAAGCTCTACAAATATCGCTACAGGCTCCTCCAAGCGGTATTCAAAGGCCCATGCTCCAAAAAGAAATGCGACCACCCTCCATGTTCTAATGGTACGATCTTGTTTGAAGATTTGTGTTAATGTTGATCATGCTGACGTTGATTAATACAAGCAAAGCAAAGCTCTGAAAACATATCTTTACAGGCTCCTCCGAGTCATAATCAAAGGTACCTGATCTAGAAAGAAATGTGACCACCCTCTTGTTTGAAGATTTGTGTTAATGTTTATCATGCTGAAGTTTATTTAAATACACAGGCAAAGGAAAGCTCCGAAAACAAGCAGGCTTCTCCGAGTTGTATTCAAAGGCTCCAGAGGAGAGTTTGACCGACCTCCCAGTTTTAATGGCAAGGGGGTAATATCTTGTTTAAATATTTGTGTTAATGTTTATCATGCTGAAGTTTATTTAAATACACACGCAAAGGAAAGCTCCGAAAACAAGCAGGCTTCTCCGAGTTGTATTCAAAGGCTCCAGAGGAAAGTTTGACCGACCTCCCAGTTCTAATGGCAAGGGGGTAATATCTTGTTTAAATATTTGTGTTAATGTTTATCATGCTGAAGTTTATTTAAATACACACGCAAAGGAAAGCTCCGAAAACAAGCAGGCTTCTCCGAGTTGTATTCAAAGGCTCCAGAGGAAAGTTGACTGACCTCCCAGTTCTAATGGCAAGGGGGTAATATCTTGTTTAAATATTCGTGTTCGTGGTTATCATTTATTTAAATACACACGCAAAGGAAAGCTCTGAAAACATTCAGACTTCTCCAAGTTGTATTCAAAGGCTCCATGGGGGAAGTTTGACCAACCTACAAGTTCTAATGGTAAGATATTTTGTTCTCGTTTTGATCATGCTGATGGTGACTAATACTAGCAAAGCAAAGCTCTTAAAAAATAGTTTTGTTTGATGAATTCATTTTGATAGATTGTCATGGCAAGAACCAATGAAAGACATGGAAAGATGAATCACTGCTCTCCTTTCGGTTCTTTTCACTCTCGTTTAGCAAGTATTGACGCGTTATAGTATATAACCTTAATGTAAATTGTACTTATGTTGTTGTTACTGTGTCTAATTCCATAACCTTGTGTTATATGTGTATGCCATGTAATCTTTTTTGTTATATCGGAAATAAAACAAACAAACTGACAAGTCCCCAAATTAGAGTAAAGTCATAATAGTGGGACACATATTGTCTTGCGTATATGGTATTATTGGTATGGATCCCAGGGAACTCGCCTTTCTCTAAAGAGCTTTATCATGTTATATAATTACTACAGGGACGATACTGCCGAAGAAGTGGGAAGCCGAGATGTTGACTAGGTATCTCAACAAACCGAAGAAGGAGAACGGAGGCGACTTGAGGGGAGAGTTGATGGACCTCATGAATGAACGGTTTGATCAAGGCATCAAGGAACTCTCACAACAAATACAGCAGCTCATCAATGAACGGTTTGATCATCTTACGGAGTCCATCTCAACGGGGAAGAAATAGAAAGAAGCTAACTCCACTTATGGTGGAAAGATATTTCACCAGACTGAAGACGAAGAAGAAGGAGAACGAAGGCGACTTGAGGGGCGGGTTGCTGGACCTCATAAATAAACGGTTTGATCAATGCACAAAGGATCTATCGCAGCAATTACAGCAGCTTATTAATGAACGGTTCGATCATCTTGCGGAGTCCATCTCAACGGGGAAGAAATAAGAAGGGAGCTAACTTTAGCTATGGTGGAAAGGTATCTCGACAAACTGAAGAATGAGAACGAAGGCGTCTCGAGGGGCGAGTTGATGGACCTCATGAGTGAACGGATTGATTAAGGCGCGGAGGACCTATCGCAGAAAATAGAGTAGCTCTTTAATGAACGGTTAGATCACCGTGACTGTTTTCATAAACAAATGGAATATTTTTGCGTTTTGTATCATTTAACAGGGTCCTTACTGACAAGCTTATATGCATTTAAAGGGCCCTAACCATTATCTGCAGAGTGAACACTTGATTGTAAATATATTCTTAGTTTATTTTGCAGGCCTTAATTTTCAAAGTATGTATTATAAATCAAACTAGTTGGCATTTACTCTAATTCACTACAAAAAACTGTGAATTAGTGAATGCCAAGTATTTTGATGATTATATACAACTAACGAATGGGCTTCTTGTGATAGTCAAATCTATTACCGAGGTGGGCTCAAAATGATTATTACCCGAAGCGTAGCTGAGGGTAATAGTCATTTTGAGCCCACCGAGGTAATAGATTGCCTATCACAATCAAGCACATTCGTTAGTTGTTTTATATCACTCATCAATATCAGTGATTGTGTTCAGCTTATAGCAAAATAAGTGAAAATCTCTTGAATATTTCATAAAATCGCTTGTAAATTTTGATATAAAAATCAATCGACATTAATGAAGCCAGTATGAGCCTCCAGAACCACGGCGCATCTAATACGCTTAAAGTCATTGTTATTTTGCGCATACAATCTCAAAGACGCAAGACTGAGTGCGCACCAACGCGCTGGCAGTTGCGCACATACGCGATGAATGCGTGCTAGCGCTCCCACGGATGTGCTTATTGGCTGTCTTGGCGTTCTTCTTCCTAGGTGAATAGTTTTTACCAACAAGGGCAATCAAGTGACTAGAACGTGTGCGCCATAGAGTACTGCACAAATTTGATCGCGTGTGCATTTTGCTTAAACACATGATCTATGGAACGAGCGCGTAACGAACTTTTAGAGTTAATTTTTTTACTAACGCCCCGGTCACGTTATTTTGCGAGTTGTCCAAAACTATCGTTTGTCAAATTCAATGGTAAAACGATCTCATGAGGGATATAATTGATTTTAAGCAAGCATTTGATCATGTTAATCATTTGTTCCTTGTTGATATTGTGAAGAAATATGGTTTTAAAGATTATTTGATTACATTGATAAAACTCCATTTATACAAATACGTGAGGTATGATTGTAAATTATGGATGGCTGTCAAATACATTCAATAACCATAACGGGATGCGACAAGGGTGTCCTCTATATCAGCCCTATTTATTAACATTGTCGTTGAAACGTTGGCTGTAGAGATTAAAAATAACAACGATGTTCAGGGACTTAATATACATTATATCCCTCATAAGATAGTTTTACCATTGAATTTGACAAACGATAGTTTTGGACAACACGCGCAAGCACGTGACCGGGCTTGTTAGTATACAACTAACGAATGGGCTTCTTGTGATAGTCAAATCTATTACCGAGGTGGGCTCAAAATGATTATTACCCGAAGCGTAGCTGAGGGTAATAGTCATTTTGAGCCCACCGAGGTAATAGATTGCCTATCACAATCAAGCACATTCGTTAGTTGTTTTATATCACTCATCAATATCAGTGATTGTGTTCAACTTATAGCAAAATAAGTGAAAATCTGTTGAATATTTCATAAAATCGCTTGTAAATTTTGATATTAAAATCAATCGACATTAATGAAGCCAGATGAGCCTCCAGAACCTGGGCGCATCTAATACGCTTAAAGTCATTGTCATTTTGCGCATACAATCACAAAGACGCAAAACTGAGTGCGCACCAACGCGCTGGCAGTTGCGCACATACGCAATGAATGCGTGCTAGCGCTCCCACGGATGTGCTTATTGGCTGTCTTAGCGTTCTTCTTCCCAGGGTGTTAGTTTTTACCAGCAATGTCAATCGCGTGACTAGAACGTGTGCGCCATAGAGTACTGCACAAATTTGATCGCGTGTGCATTTTTCTTAAACACATGATCTATGGGACGAACGCGTAACGAACTTTTAGTGTTAATTTTTTGCTAACAGCCCGGTCACATGTTTGCGCGGGGATTGCGCCTGTTGTCCAAAACTATCATTTGTCAAATACAATGGTAAAACGATCTTATGAGGGATATAATATACAACTAACACTAAAAGCGCGTTACGCGCTCGTCCCATAGATCATGACTGTTTTTAGCACAATACACACGCAAACAAATTTGTGCAGTACTCTATGGTACACACGTTCTAGTCACGTGATTGCCCTTGTTAGTATACAACTAACGAATGGGCTTCTTGTGATAGTCAAATCTATTACCGAGGTGGGCTCAAAATGATTATTACCCGAAGCGTAGCTGAGGGTAATAGTCATTTTGAGCCCACCGAGGTAATAGATTGCCTATCACAATCAAGCACATTCGTTAGTTGTTTTATATCACTCATCAATATCAGTGATTGTGTTCAGCTTATAGCAAAATAAGTGATAATCTCTGAATATTTCATAAAATCGCTTGTAAATTTTGATATAAAAATCAATCGACATTAATGAAGCCAGTATGAGCCTCCAGAACCACGGCGCATCTAATACGCTTAAAGTCATTGTTATTTTGCGCACACAATCACAAAGACGCAAAACTGAGTGCGCACCAACGCGCTGGCAGTTGCGCACATACGCGATGAATGCGTGCTAGAGCTCCCACGGATGTGCTTATTGGCTGTCTTGGCGTTCTTCTTCCCAGGGTGTTAGTTTTTACCAGTAATGTCAATCACGTGACTAGAACGTGTGCGCCATAGAGTACTGCACAAATTTGATCGCGTGTGCATTTTGCTTAAACACATGATCTATGGGACGAACGCGTAACGAACTTTTAGTGTTAATTTTTTGCTAACAGCCCGGTCACATGATTGCGCGGGGATTGCGCGTGTTGTTCAAAACTATCATTTGTCAAATACAATGGTAAAACGATCTTATGAGGGATATAATAAAAACTAACACTTGTCTAGGTCAAAGGAAGAAGAACGCCCAGACAGCCAATAAGCACATCCGTACTACAGAGACAACCAGCTGAAAGCAAACCCTACCAAGACCCAGGTCTGCTTATTCCATCTACGCAACCGCGAGGCTGGGAAGAAACTATCACTCACATGGAATGATACCCCCCTTGACCACTGCGATCATACAGTGTACCTTGGCGTT
Organism: Echinarachnius parma; assembly: GCA_037951105.1. Lineage (NCBI taxonomy): Eukaryota > Metazoa > Echinodermata > Echinoidea > Clypeasteroida > Echinarachniidae > Echinarachnius > Echinarachnius parma. The sequence continues at coordinate 86,192 of JBAMJV010006807.1, read as the reverse complement.
ACCCTGGATCGGACACTTTCATTCAAGCATCATATCGGAAAGGTGAGGGGGAAAGTGAGGACCAGGAACAACCTCCTCCGGAAACTGACAAACTCCTCTTGGGGTGCCAGTGCATCTACACTACGGGCAACAGCTCTTGCACTTTGTTATTCTGCTGTGGAGTATGCGTGCCCAGTCTGGGAAAGATCCTCGCACTCGAAGAAACTTGAAGAAACAATTCTCAACGATAGCTGCAGAGCAATCTCTGGTTGTCTAAAGCCGACAAATGTAAGCAGCCTATATGTCCTGTCCGGCATTGCTCCACCCGATATACGCCGGTCAGTAGCCAGTAGCGTGGAGCGTCTCAGACAAAGTCAGGATAGCCGCCATCCATGTTATGACATCCAACCATTCCAGAAACGGCTCAAATCAAGGAAAAGCTTCCTACACACTGTCCAACCGCTGACCGAATCCCCACAGGTGGCCAGACGTAGGCTTTGGGAGGAGAGGCGCAGCAGTAACCGCCACCATGACAATCTACCTCTCCCTACTAAGGAGCAGTTACCCCCAGGACACACGCAGGACTGGAAGACATGGAAGTCCCTCAACCGACTCCGCACATGGATGGGTCGATGCAAAGTCAACATGGAAAAGTGGGGATATACAGAATATTGACAACATTAACTGCGACTGTGGCACATCAAAAACCATGCATGCAACACCTCCTTCAATGTCCTAACCTTGAGGAACAGTGTAGTCAAGAAGATCTGGTGGTTGCGAATGAGACAGCCCTGCGATGTGCAAAGTCATGGCCAACTATTTAATATTCTTGACTAATGTAGATGTAGGATACGAAAGAAGAAGAAGCACATCCGTGGGCGCGCTAATACGCATTCATCGCGTATGTGCGCAACTGCCAGCGCGTTGGTGCGCACTCAGTTTTGCGTCTTCGTTATTGTATGCGCAAAATAAACAATAACATTAGCGTATTAGATGCGCCATCATATGGTTCTGGAGGCTCATACTTTTTATTTGGTAAATGTATTGATTAATTTCACTGAATATATCATTCATACAAATTACATTAAATTTCACGAAGAGGAAAAAGAATTGATGTCAAATTTGCACTGTATGCTGTACAAGAGCTGATATATATATGCTTTTATATTTTACCTAAATTGTAAAATATAATTTCAAAGTGAGTTAAACAAATTAAATAGTTCATTGATATTTTATATGACTTAGTTTAATGTATTTATGTATTTTCTGTTTTTACCTTATAATTTGTACATTTTGAAAATGAAATAAAGTTCCTCGAATGAGGCCCCCAAAAAAGAAAATCAATTTCTCTTTTCCAATTAACCAGATACGTACATTATATACTTGTAATAAGCTTGTCGGCAATTATTCCGGGAATGTTTATTTAAATGCGTATCATTTATTCATTTATTTATTTAATTACTTATTTATTTTGTTTTAAATATATTTATTCATTTATATCAATATAAGTATTGTTTCATTCAATTGTATTACTGTGTACTTCATTTTTGTCCCGAGAAACTTACAGAGCGCAAATCTTAACTTCAATTTCGTCAATATAATGCCTTATTCTTTTTTCAATCAATTTCAAAGAAATCGTATTCAAAATCGTCAATTGTCATTGAAATTCGTCTCCGCCGCTGTGTGAATGGTGAATGTTAAAGGGATAGTTAAGTTTTGGTATAGAGGTGCTTCAAGAAATAATTTTTACGAGGTAATGAAAAAAATAAGTGTAACATTTGAAAGAGCATACAAATTGAATAACAGAATAATCTTTATTTAATCAAAATCGGTTCAGAAACAACTGAAATATCAATAAATATATCCAATCGGAATAAATGAAGGACCCCACATTTATTTGATAATTTAAGAAAATATAAATAAAATGCTTACACCTTTTCAAACATTTTACAAAAGAGGTTTTTAAATAGTTGTTGACGATCTCTCTATTAAATCATTATAACAAAACAGCACATGCACAATACAAAAAAAAAATGGTTGAAACCAATGTTTTTTAAAGATAGCCCTTTTGTGTTTTAACGGCTCTTTTTAAATGATAACAGGCTGTTTTCTTCGTCGTTATTAATTTCGTATACCTTTCGAGCATGGTGGAGTTATAACTAATAGTTAGTAATGTTATTGTGCCGGTATTGGTTACTAAAACTACGTTTTTACCAAAACTCAACTATCCCTTTAACATGTTTAAAGAGACTTAGTAACATTGTATAATGCAAGCCGTGCACAAAGTAAGTGTAATGCGTTAGTGAATATCACTTAGATTTTTTGTTTGCTCATTTCTCGACCAAAAAACATCTAATTAATGTAAAATATTCACACATTACTTTGTGGACATATCAGATCACACCAATACACATTTCATTAATCGCTCATCACTTTTTGCACGTGTCAACAAAGTTACTCGAACCCTTTAAGATCAAATTCGTCTTTATTCAAACAATTTCGCGATTTTTTCATTCAAATTCGATGACCAAGGTACATGTGGCAAGGTGCATGTGGAGGGTTGGTGGCTAGACGGGTATGTGTGTGTAAATATACATTGTAACACATTATTTATATTAATGTCTTGAAAAAGAATTGAATAAAGAAAATAAAAACAACTTTTTGAAACATGATTGTGTATGTGAATGTGTGACAATGTTTGTGTGTGCGTGCGTGTGAGTTTGTGAATTTGTCTGCATATGAATACGCGTACATGTTACCCCCCCCCAAATTGATTAATGTCATAATTTGACAATCATATAAAGACAATACAAAACAGATCATTACAGTGTAATACATGAGACGAATTTGAATCGAATTCTTATGAAATGAACGCAAATTGACGCTTGTATGTGTTCAGCAACTGTGACCCGACGAATTTGAATTGAAATTGACGATAATGTGTGACAAATGACTGAATTGAATGGACTTTTAGTGAAGTTGGTCGACAATAGACGAAATGGAAGTTCTCGGGATGAAATTGAAGTACACATTTATACAAACTGGATGTAAAAGTGTTATATTGGGAAAACCTATACAAAAGTACAAAATTAAATTGAATATATAATATTCACCTTTCAAGGAGCAAACGCAAAGGAAGCTTTCACCAACACTTGTATAGTACACTACACTAGTCCAGGAGCCAACTTCACTAAATGGTTAACCGTTAGGCCTACTTCACTATTTTAATGTTAATTCTCTTTCTCTAAAAGCAATATTAAGGTTGTTGGTAAACTCTAAGCAAACTTGGTGTTCCCTGGTGCTACTAAGAGCGTTTTCACACTGGTAATTGCAATCATGATTGGAGTTATGTTTACAATCACGGTGATTCTGTTGCCTTGCTTTCACACTACGAACAAAAAAAACTGTGATTACAATCACAGTTTCTTTAGACGTACCTGTCAATCAAACAAGGAGAACACTAGTACTGCACTGCATGACTGCATTCGAAGCGAAGAGCGCCCCGTTTATTGGTGGAAGTGCATGTAAGGTCACGTAAGCTCCGCCTCCCAAATCATGTTTTGGAGGTCAAGCCGTTCACACTACCGATTCGCACTGGGTTTGAGTGAATCATGATTTGAAAACACCTCTGGACTATGATTTGAGTTCCGCGATTCGTGATTCCTATTAGTGTTCACACCGTCACAAATACCGTGATTGGAGTGAAAAATAACTCAAATCATGATTGAAATCACGCATTTTCGCCAATGAATAACGATACCAAGAACATTTATTTTTGTCATGTAGTTTTTGTTTTAGGGCCCTGTGAGTGACACCATGTCAGGTTCTTTTTTTTGGTCAATTTTTACCGAGCCAGTGCTTGATGAATCGCACGTACCGCCTTTCATAGTGTTGAACGACGCGCGCCATTGTTAGTGTGCACTCAGCCGTGTGCCGAGAGTATGGGCATGGTCGTTCAATGATATTACGGGCAGGGAGTGCAATTTAACCGGCACTGACTAGGTAAAAAATTGAAAAAAATGGGCACCTGGCATGGTCTCACTCACAGCGTCCTAAAACAAAAACTACACGACCAAAATTACTGTTCTTGGTATCGTTTTTCATTGGAAAATACACCCTATCCGATGGACATAAACAGTGTGGTACTTTATTTTGGGAAGTGCCCCGTTCCGTTTTTTTTGGGCCACCCTGTAAAGATGCTTTGAAAAGGCATACAAAATAAACTTAGATTATATAATATTTACAAGCAAGGTAGTTTCCTGCAGTAAGCTGAGCTAGAACAATGTAAACTACTAATATGTCTATGAGCCTTTTCACATTGGCGAAAATGCGTGATTTCAATCATGATTTGAGTTATTTTTCACTCCAATCACGGTATTTTTGACGGTGTGAACACTTAATATAATAGGAATCACGAATCGCGGAACTCAAATCATGGTCCAGAGGTGTTTTCAAATCATGATTCACTCAAATCACAGTGCGAATCGGTAGTGTGAACGGCTTGACCTCCAAAACATAATTTGGGAGGCGGAGCTTACGTGACCTTACATGCCTTTCCACCAATAAACGGGGCGCTCTTTGCTTCGAATGCAGTCATACAGTGTAGTAGTAGTGTTCTCCTTGTTTGATTGACAGGTACGTCTCCAGAAACTGTGATTGTAATCAGTTTTTTTTTCGTAGTGTGAAAGCAAGGCAACAGAATCACCGTGATTGTAAACATAACTCCAATCATGATTGCAATTACCAGTGTGACAACGCTCTTAATCTAGAATCTCTTAATCCAGGGATCCGGTGTCATTCAAACAACTTGCCTAGTAAATGCCAAAGCCTTTGTCACCTTCCACCAGAGCCGTATAATAGACACGGTTCTACCTTCCACATTCTATATTATATTTATGTGCCTTGCAACAAAACAAATAGTGACTACAAAATGGTGCCAAGTATAATATTTTCACGCAGTGGACGACACGAAGTTGAGTCCCTGTACATTAAATCCAAATAACAGTATCGGAAAACGCCCCACACACAACAAATTAAAAATATGCTTTCATCACCTACCATGCTAAATAATGTATTATTACTTATCGGTTAATGTAAAGATTTTGAACAACAACAAAATTGTTTTGAAATTGATCATTTGAGCAGTAAAATGTCCGGATTTTAAAACAAAGTTACTAAGATTAAACCAAATTATTAGTTGCGTGCAAAAGGTATAAGCGGAGTGGGGCGAACGAGCGGTTAATTTAGGCCCAATTTCATCGGCTGGCGGCATAAAATTAATGGAAAAAATAATAATTAACACAGGTTTATCAAGTAATTATTTTATGTTTCATTGATAAAGAAATAAGATATAAATTAAGGCCATCTTTTCGGACTAATGCATTAGATTTTGATGCCAGGGAAAAACAGGAATACAAACGGAACATAATTTACATAAAGTATATATATTAAAGCAGTTTAATTTCAAGGTAATATACAGGGTGTCTCAGAAAGAATGCAACACCTACGATCCTTCATTTCATCAACATAATCGACCAAATGTCATTGTTTTTTGTTTGATTGGGTAGAACATTCTTTTCCCAACAAGATGATACCATAAGCATTGATTTTGGGTAAGGCGTTTGGATCCTAGGGCCATTTTTCTGAGGCAATGTCGTTTCCTAAATTTGCTACTTTTTCGTCTCCGGCGATCCTCTGAACACTGAGACATTCTCGCCCCACGGCCTCCCATAATCAGAAGAACCGCATGACTGCTTTCCCTTTGATAAAGAAGACAATGTGAGCCATACCGTATGGGGTACTTGATTATGCAACATTGTCTTCTTTATCAAAGGGAGAGCAGTCATGCGTTTCTTTTTCTATGGGAGGCCTTGGGGCGAGAATGTCCCAGTGTTCAGAGGATCGCTGGAGACGAAAATGTAGCAAATTTAGGAAACGACATTGCCTCAGAAAAATGGCCCTAGGATCCAAACGCCTTACCCAAAATCAATGCTTATGGTATCATTTTGTTGGAAAAAGAATGTTCTACCCAATCAAACAAAAAACAATGACATTTGGTCGATGATGTTGATAAAATTAACGATCCTAGGTGTTGCATTCTTTCTGAGACACCCTGTATAATTTAATTCCAGTAAAAAGAAACATAATTTTATGGGAGACACACGGGATACATGTAATTATAAGGAAGACGTAAAGCCGCCTTTTTGAAATTATACAGATGATATGATTAAAGCCAGATAACAGTATTGGAAAACGCCCCACGCACAATAAATGAAGGAAAAAGGCTTTAATCGCCAACCAAGTGAAATATTGTATGATAACTAATTTGTAAATGAAAAGATTTGCACAAAACTGCTTTGACATTGACTATTCGAGCATTAAAACGTTCGAATTAAAGCGATCTGTTACACACATAATTCAATTCAATCACATACGCTGCGTGTGAAAGCTCGGCGAGCGCCATATCGGGCTTGTCGATCCGATCTCCAGCCCAACGGAGCCGCGCAAACAATCTTACTGGCGTGCTGATGGCGTGAATTGAAGATCCACCAGTATTTGTGTATTTTAAAGATACTAAGGTTCAGATTTTACCAAACAAGCCCTTTTTTATATTAATGCAACAATATCGATCAATAAGGTTAGCCAATATAGATGTTTTCGTTAACTTCCCAATACTCTTTTTTACTTTAATGACATTTTAACTTTCATAATTTTGAAGTATTTACAAATTAATAGTTATTAGAAACAAATCTGGTTAATATTAAAGGGATAGTTGAGTTTTGGTCAAACTTAATTTTAGTAACCAAAACCTGCAACATTACGGTATAAACTAATATAGGTTTTCCCATTCATTTTAACTTTTTTGTCATTCAATTTCGTCCCGAGAAATCAACAGACCGTAAATCCCAACTTCAATTTCGTCAATGATCAATATAATTCGTCATTTGTCAATCAATTTCAAACACTTCTCATTCAAAATCGTCAAATGGCATTGGAATTCGTCTCCGCCGCTGAGAGAGTGGTGAATGTTAAGACCAAATTCGTCTTTGTTCAACCAATTTCGTGATTTTGTCATTCAAATTCGTCGCATGGTATAGACTTATGTGCCTGCCTGTGTCATGACTATGTAGATGGTATAGGTGGTTAGATGGGTATGTATGTGTGTGAGTGTATGTGTGTGTGCGTGCGTGTGTACATAATATTTAATATTGTTTTATATTATTTCTATGTATGTCTTGAAAAAGAATTTCATGCAATTTGTTGTAAACGTGCTTGTGGGCGTGTTGGTGTGCATGTGTGCAAATGTATGTGTGTTTGTGAGTGTGTGCGTGTGTTTTGTGCGTGTGAGTTTGTTTTCGGGTGTATAAATGTGTATGTTACCCCCTAAATGATTAATGTTACAATTTACAATTACATCAAGACAAAATAAAACAGAATATTACAGTGTAAATACATAGGACGAATTTGAATAGAGTTTTAATAAAATTAATTGCCAATTGACGAAATTGCTTTCGCGTTTATGTGTTCAGCAACTGTGACCGACGAATTTGATTTGCAATTGACGAAAATGTGTGACTAATGACTAAATTGTGTGGTCTTTGTGTGAAATTGATCGACGAAAGACGAAATTGAAGTTAGGATTTCCGCTCTGGTGGTTCCTCGGGACGAATTTGAATGACAAATGAATGAAATTGAATGACAAATGTTAAAATGAATGGGAAAACCTATAGTTATAACTCCACCATGCTCGAAATGTATACACAATTACAAATGACTAAGTAAAAACCCTGTTATCATTCAAAAAGAGTCGCTACAACTCAAGAGGGCGCTTGATACGACTGAACTCTAGCAACCAAAACCTGCACAATAACATTACAAACTAATAGTTATAACTCCACCATGCTCGGAAGGTATAACAAATTTTTAAACGACAACAGCCTGTTATCATTAAAAAAAAGAGCTGTTGAAACACAAAAAGGCGCTTTTTAAAAACGCATTGGTTTCAACCAATTTTCATACAAAATTGTGTATTGAATGTTTTGTTAAAATAATTATAAGATAGAGATATCATCAAAAACTATTTAAAAAACTCTTTTGAAAGAAGTATATAAGTATTTTAGGTATTTTGGTAATAAAAAGTCAAGATATCGTCTGGCTAGACGATATATAAAATACAATATTTTTAAATCAAATTTTACATATATGAGAGCATTTGAAAGGGAATGATTCGCATTTACATGTTTTATTCAATGAATTTTCAAATCAGTTCAGTTCAGTTCATCACTTAAAAAAAATACAATCGAATATATATACATTGGAAACAATATAGAAAACAAAATTCAAGAGCATATACAAACATGACATCTAAAATCTAAAATCTAAAATCTACACACATCAATACTAGAACATGAGAAAAAAGGGGTTGCAACGAATAGTCACGTATCACGTACCACGTATAACGTTCACGTTTTGCGCTATTTCGTAAAACAGGTGACTCTAATTTACGAAGTGTATGGCCTACCATTCGTTGTTTTCCACGCCGGTAAAACACAAATAGTCGCGTTTACCAAAACGTGACGTGAGTGTTTTATCAAATTTTTTTAAAATTGCAAGCGCTTGTTACTAAGACTAGACATACATGCACAAAAGGGTTTAAAAATGTCATTTAGTAAATGTACAAACCTACTATTTGCATTATTTCTCTTGTTATTAGAATAATTCTAAAGACGTGTCACGAGTGTCGTGCGTGAATTTTGACATATGTTGACTTGCAGCTGAACGCTGCTATATATACACAGCGGACCATTCACCATGTCCATATCACCATGTCCGTTGAAAAATTTCGAGACCAGGGTTCTTCGCAATTTTAGAGGCCGAGACCATCGGTTATGATGGTCGAGACTGCTTAAATATGATCTCTCTGTTTAGTCATTATTGAAACAAAACATCACAGGGACAATTTTTAATTAAAAATGGTTAAAACCAATTAGTTTTTAGAGAGCAGCTTTTTGAGTTTTAACGGCTCTTTTTGAACGGTAACAGGCTTTTTACTACCAGTAAGTCGTTTGTAATTTGTTTACATACTTTCGAGCATGGTGGAGTTATAACTAAGAGTTTGTAATATATTGGTGCAGGTTTGGTTACTCAAATTAATTTTGACCAAAACTGTACTTTCTATACCAGAACTCAACATGTTCCTATTCCGACGGTTTCACTTACCGCTCCATTTAGAGACTGAAGTTATGGCCACCCTGCAATACTGAATGGCCCATATATACCCCTTACAAAAAGTTCCGCAATTCAAGTTTGAGCGTTCATATCTCTCCTATTACTTTATTACTGTTCATAAATTTGGTATAATATTGGAAAGCTTGTTTACACCCCTTTACAAAAATGATAATTCGCAATTGACATTCATGCATGACCGACTAACATCATTCAGAACACTTTATTCTCCCAACAAAATGAGGGTACACTGTTGACAATATCAATGCATATTGCGACATTTCACTTTTAACTTTACCCCATATTCGAGTATCATGCTCACATTCCATGATAATTAAGATACTCATAGCAAATGTCATATCAATGTATTGCTTTCCAATGATACCACATTCAAGAACTGTAATTAAGTAATATGAAAGATATGAACGCTCAAACTTGGATTGCGGAACTTTTTGTGAGGAGTATATATTCGCGGCTAAAATCTAGCCGAATACCACCAACTGTGGTGATAGTACGAAGTTTACCACCAACTGTGGTGATAGTACGAAGTTCATATTTATAAAAGAAAACCCCATCTACAGTCGGTTATTTCTTACTCGCAATGATCTGTATATTTATACCGTCCATCATACTTCTATTTCACTTGAACTATGATACTATTTAAAGTAACAAGAACTGATAACACTTTTTTGTTTTACCCCCTGACCGTTCCACTGTGGAATTCACTGCCGTCAAATGCTTCAAATTGTAATGATCTCCTTGAAAAGGCAGAAATCTAGTGCCTATAGCAATGATAGATTGCAAATTGGTGTAACGTATATTGATCTTAGGATGTTCTTTGCATGAATAATGAGTTATGAAGTTGTAATCTAACCTATCATAGATTGTCTCACATCTTTATTTTACTCCAGAGGCGTGGCCTCGGCTACTCGATTTTGATAGTTTCTCCATAAAATGAAATGAAATGAAATTTATTTATTTTCACCCTTCACAAGGGTATTGAATAGGTATGACATTATATGAAATGGCTCCTTAAATTAAAATTAGTTAGATACAATATTGTTACAAATTTTGGGGGATGATGTGATGTTGATGATGATGATGATAATTAAATTGTAAAGTTCTTCATTCACTCAGCATTCACAAACAACAGGCATAGCGTGGCTCTTAAACTAATCGACACAACTCGGGAGAGATAAATAATCATTGCATTTGGATTCAAGTTCTGAAGATATATAATCGTTTGAGTTTATTCACAAGTAGATACCACACGCGGGTTGACATATATGCGGGATTAATAAATGTAGCTCTTAACTGCGAACTACGAACTCCCAAACGCGAACTATAACTCTACCCTGGTAAAAGCCGTACTCTCCCTCCCTGGTCAAATCCAATCTCTATCTAACTACATGCTTACTTCCAACTCCGAGCGAGAACTGCCCTGGTCTGCACATTATCCAGGTATTTATACTCCAGGGGCGGACTAGCGTGCCCAATACATCGAGGCTGACCTCGGCGTGCATTACAAGTCAGTTAAGGACACTTCGTGAACTAGTGAACAACTCTACATAACCTTGTCCTAAAAGGGCCGATCCGAGGACACCTAGTGAACTAATAATCTACTTTACAAAGCCTTGTCCTCAGAGGTTAGTCTGTACAGAGGTGAATAACAAAATTGGATCATATTTACAAACACTTTCTACAACCTTGTCCTCAGAGGTTAGTCTGTACGTAGGTGAATAACAAAATTGGATCATGTTTACAAACACAAACATTAAACTGAAGCGAGGTTGAAGGGGCAAAAGGAGATCATATTTACAACTGAGAGTGAATCAGGGACAAACGGGGAACGGGTCGGGTCAGTGTGCGTAGCAAGGCTAGGCAAGGGGTCAATTCAACAAACACTAATAAATTTCATCAAAGTAATGACATTTTAATGTGTAAGGGCGGATAACTTCACACAGCGGGTCGAATCAACAAAAAGGGGTGACCTTGTTGGGGACGCTAAAACACATGTCACGAGTTAACATTTTAGAACAAACAATGGGCGATGGTTAAAGAGAGAGGGGATAAGAAGGCGAGGGACCGAAATCCGTAACACTATTACATAACCCAAATATGAATGATTATCCTATAATATACAAAACTACAAAATAGCCCAATAATCACAGTTGCAAATCGCAACAATATTTACAAAGTTAGAAGATTATGTTCTTCAATCGGAAATAATGTATGAAACAATGATTATGCTGGCGGTATTCAATTTAAATGCACTAGATGGATTAGCTACACATTATTTCAGAATATCATTATCACTTTGAAAACTAAATATTGTTGATTTCACACTAAGTGTTTGATTTTCAACAAAAAACAAAGCAGTGATAATATTTGTGTTGCATGTATGATGATATACAAGAATATACACAAAAGATCTATTATCTAATTAGATAATGACATTCATCCTCGAGTTTAGACTAATTGCATAAATTTAAAAATCTGTGTAATCTGTCTACATTTGAATATCTACCGGAAACCATTGGTAAACGATGATTCCATATCTAAAGCTGCAAAGTGTTACTCTATGCTCGAATGGTAATTTCACGAGATTTGTTTCAAAAGTGCATGTTTGATTTAAGATGATAATTTAAACAATGCGGTCGAGTTGTGGTTTACATAAAAATTCATTTTTGTTTAGAGTAGACATCATGGAACCGTTGTTTCGGGCATCAATTCAAGCCATATGTATTATTTAATTTAAGTAACCCTTGCATTGCATTGTTTTGGCGAATTATTATGGGCCCACTCGATGTATTTCTATATCTTGTATAAGATTTCCTCTGTTTGGTTATATTGTTTAAATCACTTAATTCGGGGGCACATGACCCCATGCCCCAATGCCTCCAAAGCTAAGCCACTTTTCTCCCCCACCCCCCCCCACCCCCCAATCACCTCGTGATTAACCCCTTTTGACAAGGTCTCGGGCATGTTGTAGGGGAGCGTTTTTTCTCAGGGAAGGTGGGGGGGGGGGGGGGGCTGAAGTATTTTCCTCGAATAAAAGGTCCTCGCGTTATTGATGTATTGATGTATCGAAAATGAAATGTAGTTGAGGGCTTAGCCCCAAACTAACACGATGTTGCCCGAATATGACATGGTTTCGCCCCAAAATAAGATGACGCTGCCCAAATGTAACATGAGTTTGCCCTTATATGATATGGCTTTGCCCGAATATGGTATGGTTTGGTCCGAATTTCAGGTGGTTTTGCCCAAACATGGCCGTTTTCAGAACTCCAGGGGGCTGCGCGCAACCCCCAGCCCCCACCTCCTACGCCTGTGGCATTGCGTCTAAATGACAATAATAACTGGAAAGGGCGACTATCACACGAGCAGCGGCAGTTTCTCCTGTACTGTGAAATACACGAGGCGAACTTGTCAAAATATCATTCAAGGCAATTAGGTCGTCACTTAGAAGCTGGACCTGCAATGCCACTACCCTCGGCCGATGTGGAATACAAGTTCGTCGAACCGTGCGTTAACATGCTGCATTTGTTGTGCGAGGTCCCTTGTGCCCTGATCGAACCGTGCATTCATGAGGTCCATCAACTCGCCCCTCGTGACGCTTCCATTCTCCTTCTTCAGTCTGTTGAGATACCTAGTCAGCATCTTGGCTTCCCACGTCTTCAGCGGACTTTGTGTCGTCTCTGTGGTAACTCCTCGGTTGCCATGGATTACTAATTCTATATTGAGGTCAATAAATAGGAAAAATAAGTTGTACTATAAGTATAAGATTAGTAAGTCTCAGTCTTCTCAAAGGAAATATAGTAATTATCGAAATACTCTTACTTCCGTTTTACGTGCTGCAAAGAAGCAGTATTATCTTGCTCAATTTCAGGCGACACATAATAATATTAAAGGGACATGGAAAGTGATAAGGAATGTTTTTAAGCCAAATCATAAAGCGTCTGGTGTAAGTAAAATAAATATTGATGGGAATGTAATTGATGATCCGGATGTTATTGTAGACAAATTTAATGACTATTTTTGTAATATTGGCCATAATTTGTCACGTGTTATTCCTGAGTCTCAAAAAACATTTCAATCTTTTTTAGGAAACCCTAATCATAATAGTTTGTTTGTAATGCCAGTAACTGTTGAAGAATTGCTTGATATTGTACATTCCTTGAAGAATAAGAAAAGTCCAGGTTGTGACCATGTAACAAATGAGTTGGTAAAAAATGTAATTGTTGGTATTGTACAACCTCTCATACATATATTTAATTTATCAATAACTACTGGTGTTGTACCCATGAGAATGAAAATTGCAAAGGTTGTGCCAATTTTTAAAAAGGGTGATGCCCTTATGTTAAATAATTATCGTCCTATTTCCTTGTTAACTTCATTTTCTAAAATTCTTGAAAAGTTAATGTATACCCGGACAATAACATTTTTGATGAACGCTAATATTTTGTCTAATTTTCAGTTTGGTTTTCGTGAAAAACACACAACAACTCATGCAATTTTACATTTAGTGGAAAAGATATCCAGTACCTTAGATAATCGCATGCATACTGTTGGTGTCTTTTTAGACTACTCTAAAGCTTTTGATACTGTTAATCATGATATTTTATTATATAAACTGGGCCATTACGGTGTAAGGGGAAGAGCATTAGATTGGTTTAGGAGCTACTTAATAGATAGGAAACAGTTTGTTTCTTTGAATGGAATTGATTCAAGTATGCGGGGTGTCACCTGTGGGGTACCACAGGGATCCCTTCTAGGCCCGCTTTTGTTTATTGTGTATATAAACGACTTTCAGCTTTCCTCAAAGATGTTATCATTCATTTTATTTGCAGATGACTCAAGTGTATTTTTCTCTCACAAAAACCCTCAAACTCTTTTGCAGACTGTAAACTCTGAGTTGACTAATGTGACTTTGTGGATTCACGCAAATAAGCTGTCTTTAAATCTAAAAAAAAATAACTATATGCTTTTTAGTAATTCCCTGAGTATATTGCCTGGAAATGTAATGTTCAATGGTGTTGAAATTGAAAGGGTACCTACTTTTAAATTTCTTGGCTTGTATATCGATGAAGATTTAAATTGGAAGTACCATATTGGTCAACTTTGTAGATTGTTGTCAAGAAATACTGGTGTAATTTATAAATTGAAATCTGTGTTTCCTCAAAGTATTTTACGTATGTTGTATACAACTTTAATTCTGCCATATCTTAACTATGGTGTACTAGCTTGGGGTAACTCGTTAAAATCCCAAGTGGAAAAATTACTATTAGTACAGAAAAGAGTAATAAGAATTGTTTGTAATACTCATTATTTAGCACATACTGATGTCCTTTTTAATAATAGTAGTGTTTTGAAAGTTGAAGATATTTATTATTTACAATTAGGAGCTCTTATGTATGAATTAAATGCAGGTCTACTGCCAGTAGCCTTAGCCAGGATATTTAAGAAAAATAACCAAGTTCATAATTATTCTACACGACACGCAAAAGCATATCATTTACCTCTTGTTAGAACACAATTCGCCCTGACGACACTGGGGTCCACTGGACCTAGGTTTTGGAATTCCCTTGAACCAAGAATAGCACAATCAGTCAGTATTTATGTTTTTAAGCGCAAGTTGAAGTTACTTTTCTTGAGTCGATATTGCCTAGATTGATAGTTTATTAGGTAAAATGTGAGAAAATTATCTGCTACAGTATATAGGTATGCATACTTCTAATTCTACTCCTGTTTCTCAAATCATCTCCTGTCTTGTTTTGTTTTGTGTGTGTTTTCAGTCTAGTTTGTTTGCCCCTCTTTCTCGTGTCTTTTGTCCTGTTACTCGTGGTATTTTCCTGCTTTTCCTGTAAATAGCCATTATTTAGTAGTCAGTAGTTTTTATTTTTATCACACATATTTATGTTTATATATTTTTTTCTCAGTTCATTAGTTTAGCTTTATTTTTTGTAAGCATTTTAATGTATTCAGTGTTTCTATTTGACGAGTTTGTCTATCTTGACATACTCATAAGCAACTCACGAGGGACCTTAATTCCACAAGCTTTGCTTTCAACCTAGGTCACCTCATCTTTCTATTGTAACGCCATATTCTGTCAATTTTGTTATGTTCATGTCATATTTGTAATGTGTGTTATATAAGAAAGATAAATAAAATAAACTTGACTTGAAACTTGATATAACAAGAATAAGCTCTTAGAAGAGTTCCTTGGGCTCCATACACTGTTGCTCATAAAGTTGAAATATTTTTATTACAAAAGGCTAAATTAAAAAAAAATGCAAATGTATGCAATCATTTATTGTAGATTGGTATTTTGGACACAGTATGTACTCATTATCATTACGTGATTGTCCCATTAGCTTGTCTTCCACCATCGTGGTGATCAATTTTATCATTTTTGTTTCCGTATCGACCACATTCTTATCAGTTTATTCTCTCTACTCTCTGCTAATCCTTCTGAGACATCAGCGCCCAGGGGCTAGAGATAAGAAGTGCCAACCCTGATAAAATCTATGGATGCAGACTTGAGTGCTCAAAAATCACTACCGCTCCCCAGCCCTCCAGGAGCGGTATTCGTCTAACGATATAATTACCTAATGATTTAGTCTCAAATTATTCATTAGGCGCAAGAAACAGGAGAAATAATGAAGTTGGATCTATAAAAAATAATATTTCAACTTAAAGGGGTAGTTCAGTTTTGGTATAGAGGGCGCGGCACGAAATATTTTTTTGTGAGATAATGAGAAACTGAGTGTAAAATTTGAAAGACCACACAATTTTAATGGCAGAATAAACTTTATTTGATCAAAATCGGTTCAGAAACGGCTGAAATATCAATAATTATATCCTACATGAATGAAATCCTGTTCAGTGATTGGTCTACATAGCGTCATGTGACCAAACATAGTAATGCCCATGGAGAAAAATGTGCTATGCGTGACGTCATTCATGGAATAGTAAATGCTATTCCATGAATGACGTCATAGACGCCGGGTGATCATAGTGATCCAGTAGAGATGCGTGTTATAAAACTTCCCTGTGAGCAGAGGTCTTGTTTTAGCGTGCGAAAGATGCTCGACGAGATTTCCCAAAGAGTTATTTAAAAAGAAATACAGAATATTTTCACCCGTGAATATCAGTACGTTCCAAAGAATATTCTAGAGATGCATTTCATGTATAACGTAGCGGTATTCGAATTAAAAAATTGTTGTGCATCGTTGTCCTTCTGTGGTCGTGACACTAATTGGTCATTTAACAATCAGCTGCACTAGCTGTGTGTAATGTACGAATAACCATTTTCTCCATACAATTACACGTGTACACGTATGTAAAACGGGTTAATTATTCACGTTGACGCGCGCGTTTTGCATTTGGGTGCGCATTAGTTGTTAATGCGCGTAACCATGAATGGGAAGATAGCGCAAAACGCGCTCTGCGCTAGAACTGTTGTGCAAAGGGGGTCAGTGTCACAAACAGAACATAGTAAGTGCAGTGATGGTTCCATGATCAATGGTTTGTTTTCTTTTATAATAAATATACTTTAATTTAATTGAAATCATTTATTTTTGCGATGATTATCATTATGCGAAGGATATAAAACAAATATATCATGCACTATTTCGAGCCACTAGTTAAATTATGGATTCCTCGGTGACAGAAAAAGCACTGATTTTCTTCGGGGCTAGCGCCCCTCAGAAAATAGTGCTTTTCCTGTCACCTCGGAATCCATAATTTCAACTAGAGGCTCTCAGTGCATGGTATATTTGTTTACTATATCCGATCGGAATATAATCTGGGGCCCAGATTTATTTGATATTTTTTTACATAAAAATAAAATACTCACACTTTTCAAAAATCAATTAATAGTTGTTGATAGTCTCTCTATTTAATCATTATTTCAACAAAACATCCAAGTCATGCATAATTTTGTATAAAAAATGGTTGAAACCAATGCCGGAAGCTTTTATATTTCAGATATTTGCAACTCCTATCATGGGCGTTAAAATTGTATAAAATAGTGAACCTACTCGTAACGTATTTTTAAAGGGCATATGCATAGCGAGGAAAAGATTGAGCCTTGTATGAGATGGATCCACGTGATCCTGTATAATATAGAGCCATCGATATAGTCTAGGGCATTGGGCTCCCATGAAACTAAGCTAGGGCGTCAACAACTTCTCAAAAGTGGAGGGGAGACATTGCGAGGAAGCGAAGCGACCGAGTGGGGGAGAGTGTGGGAGGGGGTGTCCCCCTTCCACAGTTGGGAGCTTTTGTATTTTTGGGCGTGAAATTGTGCGATTTGGTGCACACCTGAGACAGAAATTTCACGTAATATGGAACCAAACATACATAATGAAAAAAGGGAGGGGGACAATCTACTCCACTTTCAAATGTGGGGGACATGATATTCCAATTTGATTTGCGTTCAGCGCATATGGACCGAATTGACTGAAAGATATATTTCAGATTATTTTATTTTCTGTCATCTATAGATGAGGGTTTAATAAACTTCGTTTGAGGTGTGCGTTTGAGAAATAACACTGCCCAACACATTTCGAAAGGCGAGTTCCCGCAACCCAAATTAAACTTGCAATATAAGAAACTGTATGCGCGCGAAGCGCGCTGCAATAAAGAAATTTACAGTCCTTTTCAAACTAAAAAACGGCTATTTTGAAGATTAATTATTGATAAAATGTGTCTTTCACCTCTTTGGCATTATATCACTCGATTTTGTTCTTCCTCATTTTCGGAATTATTATTGTTATTATTATTATTATTATTATTATTATTATTATTATTATTATTATTATTATTTTTTTTTTTTTTTTTTGGGGGGGGCGAAATGATATGTTCGCCCCCCCATATTTTCATTGGGGGGGGGGGGGGGGGGGGGGGGGCGACCACCCCCTACCCCCCCCCCCAGGATCGACGCCCCTGCGCGAGAGTGAAAAGAACAGAAAGTGAAATGCCGTGATATTGATCAAGAGAGTTTCATTTCAATTTTCACCTTTCCATGTCTTTGATTGGTTCTTGCCATGGCGATCAATCAAAATAATACAGCAAACACAATTATTATTTAAAGAGCTTTGCTTTGCTAGTATTACTCACCATCAGCATGATAAAAATGAAAATAACCTATATTGCCTTTAGAACTTGGAGGGTGGTCACCCGGAGTGGTCACATTTCTATCTGGAGCAGGGGCATTCGATTACGACACGGAGGAGCCTGTTGCAAAGATATGTTTTGAGAGCCTTGCTTTGCTTGTATCCATATTCCATCACATTTAGCATGATCAAACATAAACAAAACTATTTTGAACGAGATCTTACCATAAGAACTTGGAAGGTGGTCGCATTTTTTTCTAGAGCATTGGCCCTTGAATACCGCTTGGAGGAGCCTGTATATAATAATTGTGTACAGAGCTTTCCTTTGCTAGGCAAAATTAGGGAAAATCAACATGAACAAAATAATATTAATATATTACCAGAGTTCTTTCTGGGGTTTCTGGAGTTATTTCTGGGGCAGGTAGTTTTGATTACAAATCCGAGAAGCCTGTAGAGATACGGCACTATGGTGAAAGGTGGGACGAGAAAGTCTGGCTTGCTGGTATACTCGTCAATTACCCTGATGCGGTAGTATTTCCACAGGGCATCCGTGTTCTCTTGCACTTGGTCAAACGTATAACTATCGAGGGGAAAGGAAAATGAAAGGAAAGAAATAAATGTAATTGTAAACCGAAATAGCAGAATGAAATTGGGGCGCAAAGACACAGAAGACTGGCTTTGTGCCATTGTCCTGAATGCTCCCCGAGGAGTGGAGATGGTGCACACAGTGTGTGCTGGTTTGCATTGTATCCTATGACAGGGTAATTATATAATTGTAAAGCGATTAAAGATGATGATCAATCAAATTAAGCGCTATGTAAATCGAGTATAATATTATTATCAATATTATCATTCTTATTATTAATATTGTCATTATTATTATTATTAGTAGTAGTAGTATTATTATCTCGAATCGGTATAGTACTTCCACGGGGCATCCGTGTTCTCTTGAACTTGGTCACATGTATAACTATCGCGGGAAATGGACTATACAAAGGAAACTATCTAAAGACTTTAGATAGATTATTTAAAGTAATATAAATATTTAGGACAAGTAAAGATACACCTTGTTATCGAGAAAAATGAGACAACACGGTCACACAAAATGAAACAAAACGACCTGAGCGTGAGCAGGAGAGCTGAGGGATAGTTTGACAAAGCATCTGCAAGTGTTTTCTTGCAATTGGTTGAATATATAGCTATCTGGAAAAGCAAAGTTAAACTTGCTCAAAACAAAAAAACTCAATGAGGCGGTAGCAAACCTATGTGACTAATTTGTATTAGTTTCTTACAATTGCTCGCTTATATTGTTAGCGCACTATTTTGTTAGAAGCTGAGGTTTTTTTGGCTCTAAAGGGCCGGTCATACTTGCGGTAGTAGACGTAGTTGAACGTAGTGGTGGCTAACGTTGTTGATCGTAGTTGAACGAAGTTGAAGGTAGTTGAACGTACTAGCATCCGTATCGCACCGTAGTTGTCCGTGATGCTAACTTGGTATTAACTCGGGAGAGCCGTGATCTTCGATTTAATTTTTGAACATGTTCAAAAGAGCGGTACGTTAAAGGCATCCGTAGTAATAACGTACTAAACCGAAGTTTAACGTGTAGTCTAACGTAGTCTAACGAAGTCTAGCGTAGTCTAACGTACTTCGTTACGTACTTAAATGTACACTAGCGTACTCTAACGTACTTTACCGTGTACAAAACCAGCATCGACAGTCTTGATCCAGACATGTTTGAGCAAAAAAATAGACAAATTTCACAGAACTGCCATGTTTGAAAAACAAGCGCACAATGGCCGTACCACACCACCGGCTGGCTGTTATACTCCGTGCGGGGTTGCTATTTACCGTAGTTTGACGTTCTTTAGCGTAGTCCAGCGTAGTGGCTACCGCAGTCTCTCGTACTCAATCGTAGTCAGACGTACCACTCCGTACCTGTCCGTGAGCAAGCTGTACCCACATTAGCGTAGTCTAGCGTAGTTTAATGTACTTAAACGTACTTCTCTGTACCCTTCCGTGGCCAACCACCGTACCTTAACGTAATTCAACGTAGTTCCGCGTTGTTCAACTTAGTTTAACATAGTTTAACGTACTTACACCACGTCTGACCCACATTAAATTACCCTACGGATCACTACGTCCCCTACAGTAAGTATGACCGGGCGTTAACACATCACACGGTTTCCTTTTGTTTACCCGACAAGCACGGTTCGTTTTCTTGCAAATAAAGCCTTCAACATTCACAGACCCGACTTGACGCGATCCGACTGGTTTTCAGTCGGTTCAGCTCAGTATACGTTGCCTCAGGACTCCTGTTTGTCCAATCAAGTGCCATTCGGAGATCATTCCAGGCCGATTCAACATGTTGAATCGACTACGACTGAGTGAAACCGACTCTAGCCTGACTGAAAACCCATCGGATCGTCTCGAGTCGGCTCTGTGTGCGGAGGGCATTATAAGATCTCAGCTACGCCAACATGAAGTGCATGCATAATTGTGACTATAGCAGAACATGGCGGTTATGATGTTAAGTAGGTAGTGACATTACCTGAACATGGCGATGAGGAGGTTGAGTAGGAGCACGTTGCTGATGAGGAGGTATCCAGCCAGGAGGAGGACACCAGTCCACCCGTTCTGCGGGCACGGTGCCTGGCCCTGGGCGATCAGGGTGGCGTTGCGTGTGCACTCATCATTACCTAGAAATATACGCATATATAAAGTGACTTGGCTTTGTATCTAATCCCTATGCTATAATAGCTACTTTAATGCATTTTGTTTGTGAGTAATTATGTTCACGATTCATTGCTATTTGCTTGTTTTCATTTGTTGAAAATGTGTAAACCAATCAATTACTCAATCAATCAATCATTAAATCAATCAATCAATCAATCAATCAATCAATCAATCAATCAATCAATCAATCAATCAATCAATCAATCAACCAATTAATCAATCAATCAATCAATCAAACATTACCGTTTAAAACCGTCTCGATGAACAGCTCGCCGAAGATCTGGAAGTACGAATTTAGCAGGATGGTTCGGAAGATGTCTAGATTGCTGGCCGTAGAGTTCGGGTACAGGATGGCGTAGAACGCGATGCCATAGGCCAGCATGAAGATGACGATTATACCAACGAAGAGAAACAGATCGGACAGCTGTGCGAAATATAAAAATGACAAAGTATGTGAGGGTCTAAATAAAATATAAATTCAATTATAATCGAAACCAGAGAGTTCGGTTACAGGATGGCATTGAACACGATGCCATGGTATTAAAAATATGACGATTATCATCATGAAGAGCAACAGATCGGACAGCTTTGCAAATATCGAAAGAGCCAGTGATTATTTTTGATAAAAGTAAAAAGGCAGTATCAGGAAAGTTCCCGAAATCAACTCTAGTTGCCAAACTAATTGATCAACATGGTTGAAATAGTATAACAGAGGGCATGGGCGTAAATACTTACGTAATAACTATTCATCAGGGGGGGATGAATGAATAGATCACCCCCCTTGTTGAATGGGTATCAATGACAGATCTACGCCCATGAGGCCATGACAGAGGGTTTATATGGTAAAATCTGAACCAAATATTGTTGAATGCAGAAATATAGGAAAAATCAAATGCACGCCGTTGGATTGGGCACAAATTTTACAAATTGTCCCACCCGTCTTCGCCAGCTTGAGTTCCTGTAGCTTCCTACCCGAATTCGCGTTTGGCGTGGTTTGCACATGATACGCATGAATTTAATCTTTGGTAAAGGCGAAAGACTTGTTTTATATCGAACACTTTATTGCTCAATATAATATATAGTAAATTTCAGAGCCTTTTTGTCCATCTTTTTTTGTTTACATTACATTCTAAAGAACTAATTTGTTCATTTAAGAAAGTATCAGTCCAAGGCCCCGTTACAGAAAGAGATACAATCGATTGAAAGTTACGATTGATCGTAAGTCAGAAAATTTACGCGTTTCAACAAATCAGATTTGCGCATCTAGAACACGTGATCTGACTTACGATTAATTGAAAAAAAAATCAATCGATTGTAAATGTTGCTTGTAAGTATCGGTTTCCATGGTGGTGTATATAATACGTGTGGTTTGCGGTTGCACCATGTGAGATGGGTGGATTGGTGAGTAAAGGACTATGGTAGTCCTAGAAAGGACTGTTGGTAGTCCTAGAAAGGACTGTTGGTTTAGTCCTGAAAAAGGACTGTTGGTATTCTTTCTAGGAGAGTCCTAAACAGAACTGTTGGTAGTCCTAGAAAGGACTGTTGGTAGTCCTAGAAAGGACTGTTGGTAGTCCTAGAAAGGACTGTTGGTAGTCCTAGAAAGGACTGTTGGGATAGTCCTAAAAGGGACTGTTGGTATTCTTTCTAGGAGAGTCCTAAAAAGGACAGTTGGTAGTCCTAGAAAGGACTGTTGGTAGTCCTAGAAAGGATTGTTGGAATAGTCCTGGAAAGGACTGTTGGTATTGCAAGGAGAGGGTGGATGGTAGGAGGGGCTCGACGTTTCGAATAGGTTGACTATCCGTCGTCAGGAGTGGGGAATTGTTGGCGTAATCGATTGTAAGTTACAATTTATTGTTCGTCAGATCACGCGTTCTAAATACGCATATCTGATTTGTTGAAACGCGTAAATTGTCTGACTTACAATCAATTATAACTTATAATCGATTGTAGCGCTATCTGCAACGTGGCCCAAGAAGGGTAAATTGCTATACATGTATACCTACCATGCGGGCGATCATGAGCAGCTTTGGCCCGATGGTCTGGAAGCAGAGGAAGACGTGCAATAATTTTATGTAGAAGAGGATGAGACTGAGACAGAGGACCACCCGGGCAGCTTCCAGGAGGAGGGAGGGGAAGCATCTCAAGAGGATGCCCAAGAAGAAGAGGAGGAGAGATGCCATGTCCAGTCGGTTCCATCCGTTGTGGAAGTACCCCTGCCACTTTCTTCTCCAGTCCGCTCCTTTATGGCTCGTGAACTATGATAACATATTATTGTAATTTAGAGCTTACTCTTAAAGGGTACCACCACCCAAAAATAATATTCTTATTAAAGAAAGGTAACATCTTTAGTATTCCATTCCATCAACAAGTTCACAAAAATATGTTACCAGAAAAAAATATATAATTGGAAAACGCATCTACATTCTAAAGCATGCGTTCATGCGGTCTGAATTGCGAAGACGAATGTGTGCAGAGCGAACAAATCGACCGGGAATCCATTGTCTACAAACGTACGCGTGAATATCATTGGCGCACTCGCAAATGGTTGGCCCGTATGGAACCAGGAAATAGTAGTGGTTCCGTAAGTGGTGGAAATTAATTGTTTTGTTTATGAATTACACAACCCTTTGCAAAATGTTGGGTATATATATATTTGATATCACAAAACGGTACCAACACATATAATAATGTGTTATTCTTTGCCTAATGGTCTCCTTTAATCGATGCTTTCCAATTGACGATTATAGCAACGTTTGCTTACTGTTACTGATAAGTGCAAGATCCCCGTCACTTTGCTGTTAAAACGCTGTGTAAACAAATTCAACAACTTGTTGAACATTTTCAACAACCGCTGTTTAATATATGAAACATCTGACTCTTGATGACAATTTTCAACAACCGCTGTTAAACATATGAACCATCCAACTCTTGTTGAAAACATTCAACAATCCCTGTTGTTTTAATTTTTTCTACAACCGTTGTTTAAAATAAATTTTAAACAACCCTGTTGTTGAAATAGCAAATACAAAAATGATTGTACTATAAAACGGTAAAATCGGAATCGAACCGGGGATCTTTGGGTTATAAGTCTAACACGCTACCGTCTGCGTTATTTCGTTTCGCTTGATTTGCGATGGGACAAAAGGGGTTTTGTCGTGATGATTTCGCGGTCGAAACTATCACGTGATTCAATACGTTTCATCAACGCTTGAACAATGGCCGCTTTACACAACTTATCATGCTACACCTGAAGTTCTATGAAAAGATTCAACAACCATGTTTACACAGCGTTTTAACAGTGAATTATAATCGTATATTTCATATTGGGTATCATTTATAACAATGTATAATGGAAACTCTCAATGTTTTTTAAAACAACTACCGTATATCATCTGGTTTGACAAAACACTGGATGATGTCATGATCAGAGGTCCTTATTCCTTTATGAATAGCGACCCCATTTTCGTTTAATGAATCGGCGGTCCTTCATTACAGGGAAAATTAACGTTATGAATAGCGACGCTTGTTAATAGCGATGTTACCCCAGGAACATAAAACATTGGCAGGAAAGAACTAAGACACAAAACATATCATGAACAATATTGCATATCAAGATAAATGTTTTAAATGACAGGTGTTTAATCAAACAGGGAATAGGATGAAAACTTAAATTTCATGAGCATAAAAACACATGATAATAAAACGCGAATGTCCATGTCTCTATTGCACTGGCGTAATGAGCAAAAACTCATTTATTTATTTATTTATTTATTAGGTGGGCTGTATGACTCATACAGACCACCTTTTTATTATTTCTTTATTTATTTTTCTAATTTCTACCGACTTTTTTGTGTGCAAGATAACATGAAAATGGCTTGATGAAATGTCTTGAAAATTGGCACACATATGTACAGGCATGTGGACTAAGCACAGCAAGGTTTTCAACCTTGACCTTGACTGATGACGTCATCTAGCCGCCATTTTGTAATATTTTCGTCAAATACATAAAGTATCATAACTCTATAACGCAGTATCATAATTATATCATATTTTACATGATGAAAGTCAATGTCATAGCAGTAAGCATAGCGAGGTTTTCAACCTTGAACATGACTGATGACGTCATCTAGGCGCCATTTTGTATTTATTTTTGTCAAACACATTATGTATCATAACTCTATAACGCAATATCGTAACTATATCATATTTTATATGATGAAAGTTAATGTAATTGCAGAAAGTATAGCAAGGTTTTCAACCTTGACCAATACTGATGACGTCATCTACGCGCCATTTTGTATTTATATTTGTCAAAATACATTATGTATCATAACTCTATAACGCAATATCATAACTATGTCATAATTGGCATGATGAAAGTTAATGTCATGACAGTAAAATTATTATAATGAACATACGCGTAAGCGCGTATATTCGCGCGCGTAATTTTGAAACATTTTTTTTATTCAGAAATTTTTTTTTCCGAAATTTTTTTTTTTTTTCAGAATTTTATTTTTTCCAGAATTTTTTTTTTCACAAATTATTTTGGTACCAATTATTTTTTTCACAAATGTTTTTTTTTTCAGAAATTAATTTTTTTTCCAGAATTTTTTTTTTGTTTTTGTTTTTTTCATTCAATTTTTTTTTAGGTTCTTTTTTTTCTTAATTTTTTTCATTTTTTAAAATTACTTTTTAAACAAATTTTCAAAACTTTTTTCACCTTTTTAAAAACTTTTTTTTACCTTTTTGTTAATTTTGCATTTTTCATTTTTCATTAATTTATATATTTTGGGGGGATCTATTTTGCCTATACTCAACAGCCCACCTATACTTGTTCAATGACAAGTATCATGTCTAGTTTTTATCTATTTTGTGTTTTTGTGTTTTTGTGTGTGTTTTTTGTTTTTGTTTGGGGGGGGGGGGTCAAAACCAAATCCGCATCACAGCCAGATATTGCGAGGGTACGAAGCGACCAAGCCCGAATGAGCGAAGCGATTGAGCGGGGGTAGGGTGTGGGGGATGTCCCCCCTCCCACGGGAGGGAGCTTTTGCATTTTTGGACTTGAAACTGCAATCTGATGCATACCTAGAAAGGAAATTCTGACTTGACATCATGTACTATCATGTGGATAAGTGCGTCATGATTCTACCGACCCGAAACAAGAGGTTTTTATTTGTTTCATAAAGAAAAGAAAACAAATATGCACCCCCAAAAAATAATCGGAAAGTGACATATCAGTGCATTAAAATCGCGAGGTAAAGCGTAGTACGCTGGCTAAGAACGCGGAAGCTTTCAAGAACCGGAGGGGGTCCCTATGAGCTTTCTCGATCGGCAAGCTTCGGCGCTTGCTTTGAACATGCTCAAAGCAAGCATAGGGGTTTGGCGGGGTTTGGCGGGGTTTGGCACTCTGACCTTTTGTTCAGGGGGTTTTATCTAATCATGCATGG
The DNA here is from genome assembly GCA_037951105.1 of Echinarachnius parma. NCBI lineage: Eukaryota > Metazoa > Echinodermata > Echinoidea > Clypeasteroida > Echinarachniidae > Echinarachnius > Echinarachnius parma. The sequence continues at coordinate 59,689 of JBAMJV010006807.1, read as the reverse complement.
GAGATTATCTTTCCATTCATTCCCCCTTGACATTTTGCAGATTTTTGCGCGTAGTTTCGCTGTCATCCCCATATGTGAGTGTGAAATTAATATATTCCGGTAAAATCGGGTCACAATTAGTTAACATAAGTCTCAAGGAAATACCCGTTTTTAAATCACTGGTATTCTTTTTTTTTTTTTTTTTTTTTTTTTTTTTTTTTTGGGGGGGGGGGGGGGGGGGGCAAGAGCCCCAAAGCATACCCCCACACATGTCACAGGTACGCCCGTGCTGCTGCTGGACGTGTTCCTTTTTACTGGTTTGCTCTCGGCATTTTCGGAGTGTTGACTGTGCGTTCGGGGACTTCACATTCACAAAAAAGTGGACCAGCAAAAAGTTGTAAAGGGGGGGGGGGGGGGGGTTAAATCTTCCAAAACAGTAATTTTTCGTCAAAGAGGGGGGGGGGGGGGTAACCCCCTCCCCCCTTCCCTTCTCTTGGGTACGCCTGGACATTGTGTATGATACATATTAACAATTACTCCAATGAGATATATTTATGGACATTTCAGCCGTTTCTAAGCCGATTTTTATCAAACAAAGCTGATTTAATCATTAAAATTGTGTGCTTTTTTCAAATTTACACTCAGCTTTTCATTATCTCACATGGAACATTTATTTCTTGAAGCGCACCAAAACTAAACTACCCTTTAATGTGACCACAATATTGGCGATTCTTTTAAAATTATTTTCAATACAAATCGACATTGCCGACAGGAGGGGGGCATGGAGACCAATAATCTGACATAAATAATACAAAACATCTTTGATTGATAAAGAAATGCATATAGCGTGCACCCCCCTGCATTCAGTTATACTACGCTACGTCACTGTTCTTGTTCGTCAAAAACCCCCAGTATGTGTTATGTTTTGTTAAAGGACAATGACATCCGGACAAATTGTTGCATGCACTATAAGACACTAAATATGATGAATAGTCCCTGAAAATTTGAGTACAATCGGTCAAGAAATAAAAAATTATGACTCTTTCAAAATAGCCATTTATTTATTCGAGTAACTTAAAATGGCAACACACACTAGCACAGTTTGGACTACTCCCTATATGTTTTGTACACAAAATTTCAATTTTCTCAAAATGTATGTTTACTCTTCGTTTGAGCTCAACATATCATGATTTGGGGGAATGGAAAAGTGTGACTACGAAGAAAACTGTACAAATGTGAAAATTTGTGTTTAAAAAAAGTCCACACTCTTATTAGAGAGTGCGTTGCCAATTTGTGTACCCCATAGGAATAAATGGACATCTTCAAGACCCATAGTTTTCTTGTTTCTTGCCCGATTATGCTCTAACTTTCAGAGATTATTCCTCCTAATCCCACCGAGTAGGCCTATATGAAAGCAACAGCCTGATTGGGTTTGATTGTCCTTTAAAGGGGCCCTGCAACCCAAATGCATGTTGATCTCTGTTCATCTGTATTAGGTCAACAATAGAATTTGCTCTGGAGGGTTTTTTAGGAGGTGGGGCTTAGCAACATGAAGACAAATAAATGATAAAATGTTTAAAAATATACAAAACATATTTGGGTCAAACCGTTTACAAATATTGAATGTGTACACTAATACAGATGAACAGAGGTCAACATGCATTTGGGTTGCAGGGCCCCTTTAAGTCTCACCTGATTGATATCTTCACAAAGGAAATTCGCCACCCAGAAGATAAGGACCATCTCATAAACCGTGGTGTTGGCCCGGAACTGGAAGAGCATTACGTAACTTATTAAGTTCAGGAATATCACGTACGCGAACTGCATTAACAGAAAATATTTAAACCACATTAATAATTATTGAAATCTGAAACGCAAACAAATAATCCTTTGATATGTATACGTGATTATTTTAGTAATTAGTTATACCCGCAAACATAAAAATGACTAAAAAAACAGAGGAATCGGGTCCTTTAAGAAGCCCATTATGTTTTGTGTTTGCTTATTTTCCGATATGTCATATATTTCTTGTGTGCTTTTCCTACGTTATTCACTAATGCTACAGTCACAAATGGTCCGATTTGAGCTACGGCGCCCGTACGATGCCACTTTTAGGTAAAATCTTGCGGGAATCTTGCGGCGCCCGCACGGGTGCCGTGGCTATCGTACGGTCGCCGTTGCATTTTCCCTCGCCGTACGATGTCAAAAATTTGTTTAACGCGGAGTTAAAACAAAAAATGCATCGTACGATGTTTTACTTGCCGTAAGCCCGTAGACACATCGTAGAGAGTATCGCACGGGCACCACAAGGGCATCGCACGGGCACCACAGGGGCATCGCACGGGCACCACAAGGGCATCGCACGGGCACAGCACGGACATCGCAGCCTTTTTTCGAATATCGTACGATTTTGAGACTGAATATTTGGCCACTCAAATCGGACGGGTACCGTGGAGTCACCGTAAGGGTACCGTAAGGCACCCATACGGGCACTTAGTTTGTGTTAACGGGGGCCGTGCGATTTATGTTTTATTTGAAGACAAAGGTCATCGTTCGGGGCCCGGAGAATATGTGACTGCTACTCTAAAATACCACAGACATCGTACGATATCACGATTTCCCCAAATCGTAGAAAATCCGCCGTAGGGAGAAAAATCGTACGGCACCCGGACCATTTGTGACTGTAGCATTAGATGGAGCGGGGTATCATCATAATGAATGAAAAACCAGAGTGCTTTGAAATTTATTTTTATTCAAACTTTGTAATCATAACTATACTGCGAACAAATATTAATGGGTCTGAAGAAACAGACTATTTGCATTATCATGGGAACGTATTCGACTCCGCCTATATACAATGTATTATAGTCGTCTTCTACATGTTATTTATACAAGAACACATTATTTAGTATAATGGTGAGATTTTAGATTTTTTGTGTTTACTTGTTTTTGGATTAGACGACTAAAATATCGTCTTCCATTGTCCATACAATATCATTAGAAAAATATTGTTCGGTGTTAAATCCCTTTAAAGGTATTTATATTATTAATGACTTTTCGTACTTTCCGCTGATGATACCTATTTGTTTTTTCCCATTATGATTCTTATAGATTAGTTGAAATAATTAAAGGGGTAGTTTAGTTTTGGTAAGGCTGAACTTTAGTAGCCAAAACCTGCACAGTAACATTATAAACTAATAGTTATAACTCCACCATGCTCGAAAGGTATACAAAATTACAAACGACTAAGTAAAAAGCCTGTTATCATTCAAAAAGAGCCATTAAAACACAAGAGGGCGCTTTTTAAAAAGGCATTGGTTTCAACCATTTTTCATACAAAATTATGCATGTGATGTTGTATTGATACAATGATTAAATAGCTAGATCATCAACAACTATTTAAAAAAAGCTTTTGAACATTTTTGAAAAAGTGCAAGCATTTTTAAATTTTTGTTCTAAAAATCAGCTAATTATTTGGGCCCCAAATAATTATAAGATCAGATATATTTATTGATATTTCAGCCGTTTCTGGGTCGATTTTGACCAAATAAAGTTTATTCTGCCATTAAAATGGCATGTTCTCTCAAATTCGACACTCAGTTTTTCATTACCTCACAAAAAAATTGTGATGTGCAGCTTTAATATTGAAATGAGTAATATTGTATCGTGGATTAAAGCGAACAAATTATCATTGAATCTCTAGAAAACGAAATATATGTTGTTTAGTAAATCTTTAGATTCGTTACCGGCTAACATAGTTTTTTAAAACATCCCATTGGAGTGTGTTTCATTCATTACATTTGTAGGTGTAATGGTTGATAATAACCTTTCTTGGAAATATCATATTGATAATATTTGTAACATTATTTCTCGAAACATTGGTATTGTTAACAAAGTAAAGACATGTCTTCCTTTTAATTAATTAATAATGATTTATAGTTCTTTGATACTCCCATACTTGAATTATGGTCTCTTAGTTTGGGGTAACACTCATCAAACTTTATTAGATAAAGTGTTGTTACTACGAACATGACGAAAGAAGATTATTCTTATCATTTGTAATTCCTCCTTTCGCTCCCGTATAGACTCTTTATGTTTTTTAAAAATAAGATACTGAAGGTAAAAGACAGATTTATTTTAATTTAATTTATTTTTAAATTTGATATACAGTAACATGTATTTTATCGTAAATGAAAATGAAATGTTTGGTCTGATACAAGTGTCCATTTTTTTTTTTTTTTTTGCGGAGTACAGTATATATCAACCATTTATTGTTTCCCCGTCCTTACCATGCTTACGTCATCCTAAACAAGGTCTTTTTTTACTCGCGAACTAAAAATGTAATCTGATATGATATATTGTGCCTTCTCATGCATAGCTATGGTGGCATTATAGAGACACTTTGGCCAAATTTTGGCCAAATTTTCGCCAAAAATGTTCACCAAAATGTCCCTATAATGCCACCATACATAGCTCCCTCTGAGCGCATCTCTTCTTCCTCATTTTCTCCTGAACCCCACATGCAGCTCATCTTTTTGTACTATTGTTCACATTTGTACCCCCGATCTCTCACTACTTTTTTGGCAGTGTCTAATTTTTTAATTGTCTTCTCCTATCTTTGTCATGTAAAGTTCTCTCTTGTCACATGTTGGTCTCTGTTTATTAATATGCCATCGTAATGAAGAGATAATTTCCATTAAAATGGTATCAAAATTCAACAATTTTGATGAATAGAAAGGGTGGCAGTATTCAATAAAATATTAACCTTTAGAAAACTTGTCAACACAGTCATGCACTCGTAAATTAAATGCATTGAGCCATTTTGCGACATTTCACTTCCTGCCTCCCCTATTCTCTTGGCTACTGCAATCGCCCCAATTGCATATTCACTACACATAATGCACCGTTTGAAAGGTATATAATGAGGCTTTACTGTGACACCAATTTCGAATATGCTAATTAAATAATACGAGAGATATGATCGATCAAACTTGAGTTTCCGATCTTTTTTTGAGGGGTTTATATAGATAGATAGATAGATAGATAGATAGATAGATACATAGATAGATAGATAGATAGATAGATAGATAGATAGAATCTATATCTGATATACTCCGCAAAAAAAGAAACTGGACACTTGTATAAGACCAAATATTTCATATTAATGTACGATAAAATATATGATATTGTATATCAAATTAAAGATAAAATGCCCTTCTTCAATATTGGCATGAAGTCCAGATGAAATCATTCATGCATGACTTGTCACGGTCAATTAAAGGGAAAGTTGAGTTTTGGTAGAGAGGGCGCTAGACTACTTAATTGGTTTGTGAGGTAATGAAAAACTGAGTGTAAAATTTGAAAGAGCATAATATTTAAACAATAAAATCATCTTTGTTTGATCAAAATCGGTTCACAAACGGCTGAAATATCCATAAATATAACAATTTGTAATAAACCCGGGGCCCCGGGTTTATTAGAGAATTTTGAACCAGCCGTTAAAAATTCAAAAAAATGCTTCCTCTTTTCAAAAAAGTTACAAAATAGGTATTTAAATAGTTGTTGGTTATTTCTCTATCTAATCACTATTTCAACAAAGCATCACATGCACAATATTTTATTCAAAATGGTTGAAACCGATGAGTGTTTAGAGAGCGCCCTCTTACGTTTTAACGGCTCTTTTTGAATGATAACATGATCTTTACTACGTCATTTGTAATTTTGTGTTCCTTTCTAGTTATAACTATTAGTTTGCAATGTAATGATGCAGGTTTTGGTTACTAAAATTCAGTTTCACTACAACTGTACTCTCCTTACCAGAACTCAACTATCCCTTTAACCACAGCAAGGTCTGTTTTCAAAAATAGCAAAAATGGAACATCCACTCAACCATATAAATGTTGATAAGCCAGTACTGTGATAAGCATATAATCGAAAACGCTATATTCATGACATGGCATAATTTTTCATTACAAATGTGACCTTTTCTATCTTCATCTCAATAAAAAGTATAAATGAAGACAAATTGTGAACGTTATAGGTTCTATTTTCATCCAAAAGTAACACAATGGGGAATTCCATGGCAAAGGTTTATTCGTAAAGAACACAGTTTGTGCCCTTATTTCAGCATGGAAAATGGTATAAATTCTTCTCAAGAATTCTACCGTAGTCCAAAGATCTTCAAAACCTGATTTCACCCTTGGTCAAACAGTTGGGCAGTCTTTAACGTGACATTTATCTAGGTAAATATGGTTAAAATTGCAGGAGACACATGGAACAGACAAGCTCCATGCCTCTAATACAGACCAGTATGATGTTGCTTTCATAACCAGTCAGAATGCAACTCAGCCCGATTCCACTGTATGTATTCATATCGTATTCATAGATTTCCGAACCGCACGCACCAATGAGCAATGCAGACATGGCAGAGGGGTATTATTTTGAGCTTTATGGAACCTTAACATAGTCTTTAATGAATGAATGTGATATCAAATGTTAGAGGAAGAATCATATTTTATGTTAATTAAGTATTAAATCAAATTTTACCAGTGCAATTTGTTGTCAAATATCACCAAAAAATAATAAGTTCAGAGGTGAAAATAACAGTTTAGGCTTCTTGCGTCTCATTGATTTTATAATCATTGTAAAGCATGTTTTATACTTTTTTTTTTTTAACTTTTCAGGATACGTAGGTTTTATTTTGTTGCGTTGGATAATCGGGTCAGGAGCCAAACAAATACCACTCGGGTACAAATTAAGAACAACTAAAATGCGAACGAGCATTCCCATTGGATGGTACGAAGGGGTGTGTTTGAAGCGGGCCAGTGATTGGCCTCATTCAAATAACGCAATACCAGGCTCCCCCTCGGAACAACGCGCTGTGCGGGGAAAGAGAAATTCTCTCTCCCCCTCTCTCTTCTTCGCGGGACGGGGAGAATCTGCGTGATGCTGATTCAATCAATCAACGGGCTGGATTGCCGCTGAAAGCCAACAATATGATATTTTATTTTGTCCTTTGCTGGTCTTTGTTGGCTCCTGACCCGATTAAGAAATAAACGGCTTCAAAATTGACATATTTATAAAGTGTATTAAATTACCTTTCATATGGTATAAATATGAAGGAGACGCAAGTACATTTTGTAAGTTTTCAAGTCGAATGAAAAAGAACTTTCAAAAACGAATTTTGTCAAGTTATTACACTTGATTTTCATCTTTTTGTCGTTGTTGAATTAAAAATATAATTATATGGAAGCAAATAATGACATATTTTCTACAATGTCATATATCACATTGTACAATAGGTTATTGCAAACTGAAGTTATCGCATTTTTAAAATGATGTATCTCCAGCCGAGTACTATTCGGGAGAGAAAGTTCGATCGGTGGAATCTGAATAGAACGAGCGTTTTAGCCTCAGTAAAACATGCTTTGCTCTATGACTGTAACCTGGCCCTGTTTTATTGAAAAATTTGTATTTTCATAGTTTGTTCATAACAATAAAGTTGAATAATGTCATAATTTACTAACCCCGCACACTTGTTTTACGTGAAACGCTTACTATCATTTCAGTCGAATGGTGTGGTCCTCCATGGTTTTTGCTATTTTGAATTGACCATGGCATTTCATGTATGAACGATTATACCTTTACTTTAAATCCTGCATGTAGAGGACTAAATTCCCTTTAATTTGATATATGATAACATACAATTTACCGTACATTAATATAACATATTTCAACTTATACAAGTGTCCAGTTTCTTTTTTTGCGGAATATAGATAGATAGATAAGTAAAGGGCCGGTCATACTTGCGGTAGTGGACGTAGTTGAACGTAGTGGTGGCTAACGTTATTGATCGTAGTTGAACGAAGTTGAAGGTAGCTGAACGTACTAGCATCCGTATCGTACCGTAGTTGTCTGTGATGCTAACTTGGTATTAACTCGGGGGAGCCGTGATCTTCGATTTAATTTTTGAACATGTTCGAAAGAGCGGTACGTTAAAGGCATCCGTAGTAATAACTACTAAACCGAAGTTTAACGTAGTCTAACGTAGTCTAACGAAGTCTGGCGTACTCTAACGTACTTTACCGTGCACAAAACCAGCATCGACAGTCTTGATCCAGACATTAAAAAAAAATAATAAAAAAATAAATAAATAAGACAAATTTCACAGACCTGCTATGTTTGAAAAACAAGCGCAATGGCCGTACCACACCACCGGTTGGCTGTTATACTCCGTGCGGAGTTGCTATTTACCGTAGTTTGACGTTCTTTAGCGTAGTCCAGCGTAGTGGCTACCGCAGTCTCTCGTACTCAAGCGTAGTCAGACGTACCACTCCGTACCTGTCCGTGAGCAAGCTGTACCGACGTTAGCGTAGTCTAGCGTAGTTTAATGTACTTAAACGTACTTATCCGTACCCTTCCGTGGCCAACCACCGTACCTTAACGTAATTCAACGTAGTTCCACGTTGTTCAACTTAGTTTAACCTAGTTTAACGTACTTACACCACGTCTGACCCACATTAAATTATCCTACGGATCACTACGTCCACTACCGTAAGTATGACCGGCCCTTAAAAGTTCTGCCTGCTGGTGCCGGTCACCTTTCTGTTGGCTTTCTGTTGGCATTGAGGCAGAAGACTACCCACCACCTCAAAGATTGCCTTTGGTACTAACGTACCATCCCGACACGGCGAGGGTCGTTTCCTCAATCATGGAAAACACAAAGACATTGGACAGCGACCAGACAATGAAAGAGATCTTCAGAGAACCCCCACCCCCCCCCCCCCCCCCTCGTGGCGTACAAGTAGGGCAATAGTCTGCGAGGACTTGTCAAATCGCGACTGAGCTCGGAGACCACCAGGGAATCCCTACCCCCAGGAACGTATCCTTGCCACCGGGCACGCTGCAACACGTGTAAGTACGTTGCCAATACGACGACGCTATAGCCCAGCTAGCCACCTGACGTCGTGCCGATGTCATAAGTTGTTGGCCGGATGTCGGCTTATCGCGGTTGGCTCGAGGTTAAAATGTCCGCCAGCCCAACATCGTAACCACGTCATTTTGTGATACGTCAATTTCTGACAATGGCCCAACATCAACTCATGACATTGGACCAACATAACATTATGATGTGGGCGCGAGGTTAAAATGTCCGCTAGCCTAACATTGTCCCAACATCATTTTGTGATGTCGGGCAAATGTCAATTTCCGACAATGGCCCAACACCAAATCCTGACATAGGACAGATATCAAATTCTGATGTGGGCTCGACGTTAAAATATCCGCCAGCCCAACATCGTCACCACGTCATTTTGTGATACGTCAATTTCTGACAATGGCCCAACATCAACTCATGACATTGGACCAACATAACATTATGATGTGGGCGCGAGGTTAAAATGTCCGCTAGCCCAACATTGTCCCAACATCATTTTGTGATGGCGGGCAAATGTCAATTTCCGACAATGGCCCAACACCAAATCCTAACATAGGACAGATATCAAATTCTGATGTGGGCTCGACGTTAAAATGTCCGCTAGCCCAACATCGTCACCACGTCATTTTGTGATACGTCAATTTCTGACAATGGCCCAACATCAACTCATGACATTGGACCAACATAACATTATGATGTGGGCGCGATGTTAAAATGTCCACTAGCCCAACATTGTCCCAACATCATTTTGTGATGTCGGGCAAATGTCAATTTCCGACAATGGCCCAACAACAAATCCTGACATAGGACAGATATCAAATTCTGATGTGGGCTCCGTTAAAATGTCCGCCAGCCCAACATCGTCACCACGTCATTTTGTGATACGTCAATTTCTGACAATGGCCCAACATCAACTCATGACATTGGACCAACATAACATTATGATATGGGCGCGAGGTTAAAATGTCCACTAGCCCAACATTGTCACAACATCATTCTGTGATGTTGGCCCAATGTCAATTTCCGCCAATGGCCCAATATCAAATCCTGACGTTGGGCCAACATCAAATTCTGACGTTGGCCCGACATTACAATGTCCGCCAGCCCGACATTAGCCCAACGTTATTTTTTATTGTTGGCCCAACATCAAATCTTGACGTTCGCCCGACGTTTGAATGTCCGCTAACCCAACATTGGCCCAACGTCATTTTTTGATGCTGGACCAACATCAAAATTTGACAATGGCCCAATGTCATTAATATGACATCTCCAATAAGAGGTCGACCTAATATAGCGCCGATGTTGGGACTGGTATCAATTTAAGAGGTCGCTACCCAGCTAGCCACCTGACGTTGTGCCAACATTGGGCCAATGTAAAAAGTCGTTTTAAGACGACGTTGGGCCTACATTAAAAATCCGACGTCGCCGCGACGTAAAAATGTCCGCCAGCCCAACATCAGGGCGGCGTTTTTGTGTTTTTAATGCTGGCCAAACGTCATTTTGCGATTTCGACCCAACATCAATTATTCAGACAGTGGTCAGTCATGGTTGTGAAATTAATGTCGGAACAATGTTAGTAATGAGACAAGAATAGGACATCTCAATTTTTACGTCAAACCGAAATCCTACGACGTCAGAATGGGCAGCAGTGAATCAAGTCGGCTAATAGTCATTAAGTTGATGTTGAGCCGATGTCAATGATCCGACATGAATATGACATCTCAATGATGACGTCAATGCGATATCCTGCCGATGTCAGAACTGACAGCAATGAAAAAAGTCGGCAAATGATCATAAAAGTGATTTTGCGCCGATGTCAATAGTTGGACATGAATATGCCATCTCCAATATGACGTCGGGCTAATATCGCGCCGATGTCGGAAAAGATAGCAATTAAGGAGGTCGGTAAATGGTAGTAAAATTGATATCGGTCCGATGTTATTAATTAGACATGAATGTGATAAATATGTCAGGCTGATGTAAGAACTTGCAGCAATGAAACAACTCGGCAAATGGTCATTTAATTGTTGTTGTGCAGAAGTCAATGATTAGACATGAATATGACATCTCAATAATGACGTCAATGCGATATCCTGCCGATGTCAGAACTGACAGCAATGAAACAAGTCGGCAAATGATCATAAAAGTGATTTTTCGCCGATGTCAATAGTCGGACATGAATATGCCATCTCCAATATGACGTCGGGCTAATATCGCGCCGATGTCGGAAAAGATAGCAATTAAGGAGGTCGGTAAATGGTAGTAAAATTGATATCGGTCCGATGTTATTAATTAGACATGAATGTGATAAATATGTCAGGCTGATGTAAGAACTTGCAGCAATGAAACAACTCGGCAAATGGTCATTTAATTGATGTTGTGCCGAAGTCAATGATTAGACATGAATATGACATCTCAATGATGACGCCATAGCGATATCCTGCCGATGTCAGAACTGGCAGCAATGAAACAAGCCGGCAAATGGTCGCCAGTTCCGACATCGGTACAACATCGACCCAACGTCATATTTGAGCTGTCATATATATGTATATTTAATAACATAAGCCCAACATCAATTTTGCAATCTTTGACTGACCTCTTAATTTGCTACCAGTTCCAACATCTGCGCGATATTAGCCCGACGTCATATTTGAGATCAGTTTAATGACCATTTGCCGACTTGTTTAATTGCTGTTAGTTCTGACATCGGCAGGATATGGCGTCATCATATAGAGATGTCATATTGAGGTCCAATTAATAACATTGGCCAGACATCAATTTCACAACCATGTACCGACCTCTTAAATTGGTACCAGATACAACATCATCACAATATCGGACTGACGTCATAGTAGAGATGTCATATTTATGTAGGAGTAATGACATCCGCCCGACATCTATTTCACAACCTTTTACCCACATTTACATTTTCGTAAAGTTCCGACATCTGTGCGGTAAAGGCCCAAAGTCATATTTTGGATGTCATATTTATGTCTAATTAATAACTGTGACCCGACATCAATTTCACAGCATTTTACCGACCTCTTAGATTACTACCAGTTCCAACATCGGGGCGATAGAAGGCCGATTTTATATTTGAGATGTCATATTCATGTCGAATTATTGACATCGGCACAACATCCATTTAATGACTATTTAATGATTAGTTTCATTGGTGCCATTTATGACATCGGCAGGATATCGCTTTGGCGTCATAATTGAGATGTCATATGGATGTCCAATAAAACTCATTGGTCCGACATCAATGTTACAACCATTTACCGACCTCTTTAATTGCTACCAGTTCCAACATCGGCGCGAAATTATCCCGACGTCATATTGGAGATGACATATTCATGTCAGAATATTGACATCGGCTGAACATCGATTTCATGACTATTTGCCGACTCGTGTCATTGCTGCCAATTCTGACATCGGCGCGATATCGGCTTGACGTCATATTTGTGATGTCATATTGATGTCCAATTAATAACATCCGTCCGACATCAATTCCACATTCAACCATTTACCGACCTCTTAAAATGATATATTCCGACATCGGTACAACATTGTCCCAACGTCATATTTGAGATGTGATATCCATGTTGGTTTATTGACAGCGGCCCAACATTAATATTACAACCCTCTATCAAGCTCTTAAATTGGCACCAGTTTTCGCATTGGTGCGATTTTAGCGCGACGTTTTATTTGAGACGTATTTTTTTCGTCAACTTAATGACATCGGCACGACATTCAACTACAACCATTTTCCGACTTATTTCATTTCCAAAACCTCCAACTTAAATTCGACGTTGGCGTAATGTTGGCGCGACATCTGTTTGCCGACCGCGATCTTGCCGACGACCTGCCGACACCGGTCCGACGTCAGTTAGCTAGCTGGGTACTTATATTTTTGTTAAATTGCTTTGAGAATCTATACTGAATTGAATTTCGTTTAATCGATTACAAACATTAGTAATTCAAAAGTAAAAAAAAAAAAGAAGTATTGCTATCGGGAAATTCATGATCGATTATAAGCGATCGTAAGTGAAATGAAAATTTTCGATTTTTGGAATTATTTATATAAAAAAATGTACTTTTGTCATGTCCTTGCTGCTGTATATAATTTAGAAGGATATATAAGCATATAAATAACACCTTAAATAGTGTTATGAATATGATTTGAAGGTGGATTATTTCAAATTCAACGCTCTACAAATACTAACTATTACAAAACATACATGCTAAGAAGAGGTGTATATATAGTATACCGATTGCGACCTATGTTTGTAGGACGATAGGATGATAGGTTTAGGAGTAGGCAATAGGTATAGGAATAGGATATTTATTGATTTATGAATGAATGAATGTGTGTAAAGGTTAAACAAAATGCAGGGATCGGACGTGGAATCTATGCATGTTTTCCAATTTCTTTTTACGTTTTTGATGTTGGTCCTACGTTGGCCATTTGACATTGGGCCATTGTCAAATTTTGATGTTGGTCCAGCATCAGAAAATGACGTTGGGCCAATGTTGGGTTAGCGGACATTTAAACGTCGGGCGAACGTCAAGATTTGATGTTGGGCCAACGTCAAGATTTGATGTTGGGCCAACAATAAAAAATAACGTTGGGCTAATGTCGGGCTGGCGGACATTTTAATGTCGGGCCAACGTCAGAATTTGATGTTGGCCCAAAGTCAGGATTTGATATTGGGCCATTGGCGGAAATTGACGTTGGACCAACATCACAGAATGATGTCGTGACAATGTTGGGCTAGCGGACATTTTAACCTCGAGCCGACATCATAATGTTATGTTGGTCCAATGTCATGAGTTGATGTTGGGCCATTGTCGGAAATTGACGTTATGCCAATATCACAAAATGACGTAGTGACGATGTTGGGCTGGCGGACATTTTAACGTCGAGCCCACATCAGAATTTGATATCTGTCCTATGTCAGGATTCGGTGTTGGGCCATTGTCGGAAATTGACATTTGCCCGACATCACAAAATGATGTTGGGACAATGTTAGGCTGGCGGACATTATAACGTGGGGCCGACGTCAGAACTTGATGTTCTCTCAACGTCAGGAATCGATGTTGGGCCTACGTTAGAACTGACATTGGGCCATTGTCAATAATTGATGTTGGGCCGAAATCGCTAAATGACGTTGGGCCAGCATTAAAAAAAGACGCCGAGCTGATGTTGGGCTGGCGGACATTTTAACGTCTCGGTGACGTCGCATGTCGCATGTTGGCCCAACGTCCACTTACAACGAAAATGACATCGGCCCAACGTTGGCACGACGTCAGGTGGCTAGCTGGGAGAGGGTCCTTCGTCATCATGGCGGGTAACCCACCACATCACATGCACGTCTACGAGCGTTATCTACGCCATACGCTGCAAATGGTGCTCAAAGATATACGTGGGTGAGACCAAGAGACGGCTAGCCGATAGAACTACCGAGCACATAAGGTCCATTCGGCTCAACATGGATGGTTTCCCGGTCGCTGAACACTTCAACGCTGCTGGACATAGCATTGCCGACTTCGAAATTTCGGGACTGGTCGCCGGCTTCAGGACTGATGACGAGAGGAAGAGGAATGAGGAGAATATAATCTTCCGCCTGGGCTGCATACAACCCAATGGACTGAATGTTACGTTTTATTCATTCCCAATTAATTAATTTTCCCCTATGTTTGTCCCTCCCTCCCTCTCTTCCCACCTTTTCTCTCACACCCCGGCCCCTCCCCTCCCCCCTTCCCCCCTCCCCCCAACTCCTCTCTTTATTGCTGCGCTTTGCGCGTCATAATAATTTGGCGTCCTTGGAGACGCTTTTTGTTTTAGTTTATGCAATTATGAATTAAAATTAGTAAGTTTGACAAAGGCATATGGCCGAAATATCACCTTAAAAAATCTTTCCACGGAGTATCTTATTGAATTTCGTTGTTTTCTATATAGATAGATAGATATGGTCATGCGTCGTGAGGTCGCCTCTTTTTGCGTTACATGCCATTTTGGGCTTCTGCGGGACAATGTTACAGTTGAGAGCCAATATTTTCTGAGGAAGACCCCCTACCCGATCGAAACTATACATTTTCTGAAAGGAAATTACCCAAGGAACCCAAATATGCACTAAGAAATAACACTGGGTGTACAGTTAATTGTTCATATTGACCAAAACATGAAATTTTGTTTACAGTTTTAGAGGTCAATAATTTCCTAATAACTTTTTCTAAAGTAGCTCTAGACAAGAAATTATAATGTTTTATTGCAGAGCAGTCTTAGACCTTTACAGCAATATAATATTGTATGGGGTAAATTATTATTTTACAGGAGATTTTTTCATTCATACTTCATGAATTCTTTTTTTTAAAATAATCAATAATTTTCACTAAGTAGGAGTCACTAGATGAATGGAATATAGAATAAAGCCTAAATATGATGAGCCATAATACAGTTTGATAAGTAAGCTTTAATTTGATACCAAATTTGTATTCTGAAACCTTTTATTTTTCAAGATATTAACGTTTTTATCAAGAATTCACAAAATTTATCGGTCAAGATTGTGCCCCCATAGAGTCTGTACAGGAAACCCCCAATTTTCTTTGTTTGTGTTGATTTAATAAAAAAATTATTTGGCAAAGACACTTTTCAATCATTTGACATTAAAGTTCAATATGTAAGCTTTCATTTGATACCAAAAGTGAAGTTATACATGTAGTTTTAACAAAGTTATTAACGTTTTAAGAAAAATTGCGCTTTGAGAGTCATTTCCCCATAGACTTTGTACACGGGCGCCGCTTCCTGCGGCGCCGCTTCCTGCTCCACCCTCTGGCTTAAACCTTCAAACGGCTCGTTCTTAAATAGAGGTACACCTTTGAAACTTTGCAGAATGATAGTATTTTGATAGCCCTTTCAAATGATACCAAATTTGTTAAGAACGGATTTTTGATTTTGAAAATATGAAGTAAAATGCACCAAAAAACCCCCCAAAATGTAACGGCTCCACCCTATTTGGAGGCGAGTTCATGACACACGACCATATAGATATATTAGATAGATAGATAGATAGATAGATAGATAGATAGATAGATAGATAGATAGATAGAAAGATAGATAGATAGATAGATAGATAGATAGATAGATAGATAGATAGATAGATTGATAGATAGATTTATATGACACCCTGGAATGTTCTCGCAATGTGATTGGTTGAATTCAGGTCACATGACATTCATGGAAACGTACCATTCAACGATTTTGAAGTCATTTACTTTTTTTAGTACCATTGAACGATAAATGACATCATTAAACGTGCAATGGTACTTTTTGTAGTACCGTTGAACGATAAATGACGTCATTAAACGTGCAATGGTACTTTTTAATGTTGTTATTGTGCAAGCGCCAGCGCGCGTTAAAAATAAATGCGCGCATTGCGCAGATACTCCATTCATGAACAAGCGCATTAACAAACATTACGCACTGCACTCAAGGCATGCAAGCAAATACTATATAATTACAAGACAGCTCACTGGCGGTCGCGCAGCGATGTCCCTTCAAACAAAATGAAGATTCAAATTGAGCTTTAGAGAAAGTTCAGTACACCCAGAGGTTTGGGTACAGTACTGAATCTTGTTCATTTTAATTAATGAAAAAACATTTAAAATTATAGTCGTTAGCTTTGAACCGTTTGGAAATACTTGCCTGTCCGAAATTGTAACACGTTTGGCTTTCATTGGAATTTGAATAGACACAAAGTCCTGTAAACGTGGTTATTGAATTTCCTGGCTCTGCATGGCCGGCTATTATGAATGACACATGCAGTGATCACAATGCAGTGGCACCGGATTCAAGCCTACTCAAGAAATTAAGCAAAGTGAGAAAATCGCTTAGGTCGTGTTACATTGTGTTACATCGTATCGGTTCTTTCCCCAAAACCGTTGCGCATCGTGAAGAAAATCGTGAAAGCGGAGCCAAAATCGCCGTCTTCAACTGTTCAAAACAATCGCCACGCCACGACGATTTTCACCAAAAATCATTGTATTTACCGTTGCATATTCGTGTCAAGTCGTTCCACATCGTTGAAATTCGTTGCGACTCGTATCGCTTCGTTGTGAAGATCGCCGCTTTCCGTTTTTGAACTGACCATGGGCGTAGAGACTTACGTAATACCTATTCATCACGAGGGGGGGGGGGGGGGGTGAATGAATAGATCATCCCCCTGTTGAATGGTATCAATGACAGATCTATGCCCGTGGAACTGACTCAAGCAAGTCCGATTGTTCATATTGTGCACTGCCCGATTGTTCCATAAAAAGAATGTGAGGAAATCGTTGCGACATGACGATAGTTTTGAACCGGTTCAAAACATTCGTTGTGCTTACACGATTCATGGCGTTCTTCGCGATGCGCAACGGTTCGAAGAACGAATAACAACGACTCGCAACGAACTACAACGACTCGCGACGACTCAAGCGATTTTCTCCACGAATGATAATTCGTTGCGAGTCGCCGTAAAAATCGCCACTATGGGACCACAACTTTTTTTCTGCCACGATTTTTCTACCGCAATGGTTAAAGACAAAAGAAGGACGAACTGACTCGTCGAACAACGACGAAGAACGAATATTCGTCTTGAATCGCCGTACAGTTATTTCCAATTCGTTGTTAAATCGTGGCTAAATCGAGTCGATTCGTTCTAGTAAATCGTTGCGAGTCGTTGCGAGTCGCCGTGACAATCGTCAGTATGAGACTGGGCCTTAAGGGTCTCATGATTGTGTGCAGTAAATTTAATTATTTCCTCAGAGTTAATGACATTAGAAAAATCTCTTAGAAATCAACCAAAGAGAGTCAAATCCTGAAAATATTCAAGCACATTCATAGATTTATTTCCAATATACTGTACTTTTTAAAAACTCGTCCGGAATTCTCCTTTAAGCGTCTTTGATGCAAGGCAGCGCGCTGTGCATTGCGCTGGGAAGTTTGTACAGTACTTTTTACACAACATGGCTGCAGAACCGGGATTTGTTTCGCTGACGGCCTGCCGCTTTGGACGATTTAATCGATGTAAGTTTTTACACTTAGGTGACATATAAAACAAATAATGAATGTTTTTCCATTCGTGCAATGGTACGAATATTTTCATTCGGTGAAAGATGGAATGTTCTATCTTTCACCTAATGCAAATATTCGTACCATTGCACTCATAACATTAATTATTTGTATATTATATATATATAGATAGATAGATAGATAGAAAGAAAGATAGATTTTGGATTTTGGAATCAGCAGAAAATTAACTTATTAGAGATGTTAATTTACAAGACTTACCAAGTCTTCTTACTGAAATATTTCATAATACTACAATGAAATGATACAACGTCAGCCCATTAAAGATGAAGTAACATTGGTGCAATGCTAAATTTCCCCAAAGTTATCAATTCTTACAGAAAAAGCAGAAGATACCTACCAAATGAAGCCTGAACTTAACAGCCGGCGATTTGTAGAATTTTCCCAGCTTTTCACAAGTACTAAAATAAAGGGCGCAAATTGTGTCGATTAATAATCGGCAAATGAATCGACAATATACTGACATTAGCGTGTCATAAACATGATAAACAGTATGAAGCAAATTATGACGTGTTATT
Source organism: Echinarachnius parma (assembly GCA_037951105.1). Classification (NCBI taxonomy): domain Eukaryota; kingdom Metazoa; phylum Echinodermata; class Echinoidea; order Clypeasteroida; family Echinarachniidae; genus Echinarachnius; species Echinarachnius parma. The sequence goes on along the minus strand of JBAMJV010006807.1, from coordinate 41,124 downwards.
TTGTTAGTTCTCAGTTTGAATTTAAACGTATATACGCGGACAATTTATCTCATGCAGTATTGCATACAACTGAGCACAAGCTCTACATATTACGGTTCTCTATACAGGGTGGCCCAAAAAACCGGAACGGGGCACTTCTCCAAATACAGCAACACAATTATTATGTCCAACGGATAGGGTGTCTTTTCCAATGAACAACGATACCAAGAACAGCCATTTTGGTTGAGTAGTTTTTGTTCTAGGGTGCTGTGAGTGACATGATGTCAGGTTCCGTTTTTTGTCAATTTTTACCTAGTCAGGGCCAGTAAAACCGCACGCACCGCCTTTCATAGCGTATAACACAGCACGCCTTTGACAGAGTGCACTCAGCCGTGTGCCGAGATAATGGGCATGGTATTACGGGCAGTGAGTGCGGTTTTACTGGCCCTGACTAAGTAAAAATTGACAGAAATTGGCACCTGACATGGCCTCACTCACAGCGTCCTAAAACAAAAACTACACGACCAAAATTACTGTTCTTGGTAACGTTTTTCATTGGAAAAGACACCCTATCTGATGGACATATATAGTTTGGTACTATATTTTGGGAAGTGCCCCGTTCCTTTTTGGGGGGGCCACCCTGTATATTGAGGGTAAACAATTATGACTAATGCCTAGGTCACGAATGCTCCGATTTGGGAAAAGGCGCCCTTATGCTACGGTCACAAATGCTCCGATTTGGGCTACGGCGCCCGTAGTAACCGAAAGAGCACCGTAAGGCACCCGTACGGGCAATCAGGTTTGTGTTCACGGGAGCCGTGCGATTTATGTTTTATTTCAAGACAAAGGTCATCGTACGGGCCCCGGAAAATATGTGACTGCTACTCTAAAATACCACAGACATCGTACGATATCACAATTTCCCCAAATCGTAGACAATCCGCCGTAGGGAGAAAAATCGTACGGCGCCCGGATCATTTGTGACCTAGGCATTACGATGCCACTTTTAGGGGAAGTCTTGCGAGAATTTGCTGCACAGGTGCCGTGGCTATCCTGGGGTCGCCGGTGCATTTTCCTCGCCGTACGACGTCCAGAGATGTCTACGGAATTATGCTACAGTCACAAATGGTCCGGGCGCCGTACGATGTTTCTCCCTACGGTGGAATTTTCTACGATTTGGGGAAATCGTGATATCGTACGATGTCTGTGGTGTTTTAGAGTAGCAGTCACATATTCTCCGGGCCCCGTACGATGACCTTTGTCTTAAAATAAAACATAAATCGCACGGCCCCCGTGAACACAAACTAAGTGCCCGTACGGGTGCCTTACGGTACTCTTACGGTGACTCCACGGTACCCGTACGATTTGAGTGGCCAAATATTCAGTCTCAAAATCGTACGATATTCGAAAAAAAGGCTGCGATGTCCGTGCTGTGCCCGTGTGATGCCCTTGTGGTGCCTGTGCGATGCTCTCTACGATGTGTCTACGGGCTTACGGCAAGTAAAACATTGTACGATGCATTTTTTGTTTCTCCGCGTTAAACAAATTGTTGACATCGTACGGCGAGGAAAAATGCAACGACGTCCGTACGATAGCCACGGCACCCGTGCGGGCGCCGCAAGATTCCCGCAAGATTTCACATAAAAGTGGCATCGTACGAGCGCCGTAGCCCAAATAGGACCATTTGTGACCGTATCATTATGCAGAGTACGATTTTACTGGCCGTAAGCCCGCATACCCGCCGTGGAGAGCATCGCAAGGGGCCCAGCAGGAACACCGTAGCATTTTCCGCATATCGTACGATTTTGCGACTCAATTTGGGGCCACTCACATCGTACGGTAGTCGTAAGATGTCAAAGATATTGTAAGAGTATCTTTTGACGTCCATACGAGTCCCGTAAGGCGTCCGTATGAGCGCTCAGATTGTAAGCACGGAAGCCGTGCAACTCGTCGCACGTGCCCCGTCGAATATGTGACCGCTATACAAAGATACCGAAATCGTAGAAAAACCCTAGTAGGTAAATAGATCGTGTGACACCCGGAGCATTTGTGACCTAGGCATTATCAGATGGCTCTGAATACGGGTGACGTCATAAAATGCAAAGTAGCATAACTCGTTTTATTGCAATTACCAGAGCAATTAAATTATTAGACAGGCAGCTGATGGGGGTTATGTGCATCGAAAAGAGAACCAATGACTGAACACAGTTTAATAGGGGAATCTAACATACCCAAATATAAACCGAACACAAAAAGTAACTTCACCCCTAAGCAATTGCCCATAATTTCATAACCAAGAATCGTTTTAAGATTTCGTATTGCCAATATATCAATATGGTAGTTAGGAAAACAATGTGTAAAAATAAGAGGTAACCATTAATCCATGGTTGAGTGAGCACACATTATAGAAAAAATAGTCATATTTCAAAATTCGCAAAATTATTATCATCATTACAAATTATTGAGAGTTGGAAAATAAAAAATGCACTGTTTTACAATTGCAATTAATGCATTTTACCACATGTGCCATCAACAAATCAAAATGAATGGAATATCAAACAGCATTGTTTCATAAACCATGATCAATGCATTCCGCCACATGTGCGGATTCACAACAATGTACAGGCACGCGCAATACCTTGTGACTTTTGAATTGGGCCATTTTGTCTTTAATCTGTGCTCATTCAGCCATAAAGTAATGAATATCTCTGATTTTCGTACATATCGAACATAACAACTGTGCCAATATTGTGGTAAGATGACATCTTGAAACAATAATCGGTTATGAAATCATGGGCAATTGCTTAGGGGTGAAGTTACTTTTTGTGTTCGGTTTATATATGAGTCTGGCGGCGTCTTCCCGCTGATTTTGTCTCATGTGCGCCGCCAAATATACCCCTTGAAAAAAAAAACTCCCATACATTTATGTGTAGACGAGACTAGCTCTACATGTTGGTCTCTACTATTCTTGTACCTTGTTTGTTTGGTTTATGCATGGATAGTACTATCCATGGTTTATGGTAATATTAGAAGAAACGGGTTCGGAGTTTTTGAAATATCTGCATAATCATGGATATATTTCAGATTAAATTTGAGAGCGTCTATAGACGGTTGCCGACCGACGTCAAGAGAATCTGAATTCGGATACTTAATCGTCCAGAGTTCCGAATTCGGATATGTCACGCGAACGATTGGGATAAATCAGACGATTATTTTCTATGTTTGCAGTTGAAAAAATAGCCTGATGAAGAGGTATCAACAGCATAGGGGCATACAAATGGTGCAATGGGGGTGCAATGGGGCACTTGCCCCCCCCCCTCCCCCATTCTGCTTGCCCCGCCCACACCACACACCCCAACAGCCACCCCTCCCTTGCGCATTTCATGGCTTAAAGTTCACCACCACAACAAACCCCGCCCCTAGACTGCCATAAAAAGGACTAGAGTCATATCATATTTCGCTTTGTTTTAGTCCCCTCTAATCGTTTATGTGTTCAGTTATTGTTTTTCTTTTCGATGCACCAAACCCCCAAACCTGGCGGGATTTATCTCTGCCTATGTTTAGAGGGGCGTATACTTAACTTAGTCTTGACGTGACCCGTCAGTTCTATGAAAAGAGGAGGGCCACCATCAACATTATACAGGATATCATCACGTTCTTGTTACATTCTGATTAATGCCTCAATTTCGTTTGTATTCGTTTAATGCTAATTGTTGCCACTCCTACAAATAATAATTATTCAGGATGTCTACATGTATATTTTGAGAGTCAACGAGAGGGTTTTGGGACTTCAACGTATGCAAATTGGGACCAACCCACTTGCATAACATCAATTTGTTATTCCACACCCGACCTTGGATGGCAGTGTATAATTAATATATAACTCATGTACTTTGATCGAAATACATGTACAACTTCGTAAATTAAAAATAAGTTTGTATAGTGTTGTGCAAATTTGAATGACATTCTTTCTAATTTGAATGACCATGCAATTTGAATATTTGAAATAACGATTTAGCGCAGTGTCATGTTTGTCGACGAATTTTAATGTGAATAGCGCAAAAGTTAGCAATACATTTTTTTAAATTGAATGCTACAAGCGCTAAATCACTCGACCAAACATAAAATTGAACGAAGTCATCGCAATTTGAAACAATACTTTTATTAAAGCCTTCAGCTAGGTTTGTCGATAATTCGAATGAACCTCTTGTAAAATACGAGTGAAAAGTTTAAGATTACAACAAAAGTTGATCAGCTTATGCATTTTGTATTTAATGTGCACATTACCATGCGTACCTGTGAGCTTCTTCCCGTCCGTTCTCCTGAGTTTCCGTTTGCTTCACATCGTCACTGAACGGCACGAAACCCTTAACGACCAGGAGCAACGGGAACAATGTTACCACAGTAACCTATAACAAAGATTAACCAAAGAAATTACATCCACCTTTTTCCTTTTCGACAGTGGTGAGAAAAGTACGATAATACCCGAAAGTAATACGATTTTATTCGGCTTAACCCTAAAAAGACTGGGGGGGGGGGGGGGGGGGGGGCTGATTTAGCCCCCCCCCCCCCTCCGCTATTTTCGCGATTACTTCGCAACGCTTAAATATTTTACGGTGCCACTTCAGGACTTTTTTCCTTAGAGTCTTGCGCAACCTTTGATACCAACTTTGCGCACACTGGGTCAACGATCCATATGTTATGTAACATTTTGCGATCGCGTGTCACAGAAAATTTGATTTTTTTTTTTTCTCCATGTATATAACACACACAGTTTTTGCATGCACCTTTTATGTTGCAGTTTTACACCCATCTTTTCACAAGTAATGTTAGTATTCCACTTTGGCATGGTGAAAAAATTTATTGCATTCTCATTTGCATAAAACAATATACAGAGACTAATACAAAGAAAAACAAAGAAAAGGATAAAAACAAAGAAAAACATAAAAAACGATAAAACTAAATCAAGATTCGGGTGGTGCTCATTATGCGATTCTGGTTGCGAGTGTGCCCGACCGAAGCCGGAGGTCGCCAAATTTTTGAACATTTTGAAAACCCGGCGACCGCTACCGGCACCACCCCTGCGGACGCGAATTACGGCGATCAGGTGCGACCGTTGGGTGCCCACTACGCGACTCTTCCACGGATCTCAGGGGATCGCTCCCACTCTGGCAAGATCTCTCTAGATCGCTAGGCGCAAATCGCACAGTAGGCATTTGGCTTATTATCAGCAGCAGCATCGCGACTTCTCGGCTGTTCATGAGCCACGTGATGAAAGTCGCGCATCATCAACACAGCTCCACATCATCGGCATCATCATCATCATCGCGTCTACCGATTTTCTTCCACCTGATAATTTACCATAGGCATTTTAGACTTATTCACGTGAGCATTTTAAATTTACCGCATTTATGTATTATTTTAGCAGCAAAAGTAAATAATAGTACACGTAAAAATACAAATTAAACCAAAGGTATACTGGAAGTCTCAGTCGGACGTAACCACGTTACTCTAAATCTATCCCTCTCTCGCTCTCTCACTCTCTCTTTCTCTTTTTGCATATAGTTATTATAATAATGATAATAATTATGATAATGATAATAATTATGATAATGATCATAATTATGATAATGATAATGATAATAATAATAATAATAATAATAATAATACTACTACTACTAATAATAATAATACCAATGATAATAATAATTACAATAATAATGTTGAAGTGGCAGTATATTTTGAAAATAAATCGAAATTGCACTTGCCTTCCAGGATGGGATGTGCCTCGCGAATTCACCCGCCCAGAGCATATCAAGAAGAATCTGAACGCTCCTGTGTGTGGCAAACTTGGGCCTACCACTCAGGCCGATTTCGTAGCAGGAATGCCCCCAGTTCGGTTGTTTTCTCAAGAGAACGTGCTTCGTATTAAGCTCATTGCTCTTTGTATATTCATCCAGCAAACCGTCAGTCAGCTCTTCCATTCTTCTGAAATTGTTCGAATTGGCAACGCCATGATAAAAGAAACACGACATGTAATCAGTGAGCAGGTGAGATCGCAGAGCATCAACAAGGCTTCCCATTTATAAACAAATATGTATGACTTGGAACGAGCAGGATACGGTATTTCAAATCGCATACGGTAAACTAAGATAAAGGCGTTGATAGAACGCCGTACATCCCAAAGTTTATGTTATAATTGTTTCGTTTGAAGCTGCGTAGATAAAAGGGGTAAATTTAAGGTTAAAATATGATAACAAAACAATAATTTAATCCATAATTCACATTATAAAATAATAATATATGAAATATAAGCTTGCGTCTCGGTAATTTTTACATATTAATTGGAAAGGAAAAAATGTTGTCTCAGATGATATACCATTCATTTATTCATTATTTTTTAGGACAGTCGGGAGATAGCAAAATATCATAAGATGTCCAAAGCGTACTGTGATTTTTACACATTCTAGCTCTGTGATTGGCTTATTGAACATCACGCGCGACGTGTGGGCTATTCAACCGAAACCACGTGATGCCAAATCGGGCAATGTCAGGTGCGAAGGACTTGCTATGTATGGGCCCCGTAACATCAGCAATAGTGGTCTGTAGTTGTATGAGCCAATCACAGAGCTAGAATTTTGGAAATCACAGTAATTTTTTGATCTAGTGTGATACTTTGCTAGCTCTTGACTGTTCTAAAAAGTCTAAACATGCGAATTATTTCTCATCAAAGACGATACTTTGCCCTTTCTAATGATGTAAACATATTTATTACCGAGATGCAAGCATTTATAATAATTTTTTTACGATATGATGATGTTGAACATTTTTATTTTAGTATAATATTTTTAAATTTAAAGTTCACCCTCTTATATGTGTCAGATTGAAACGAGACAAAATGATAATATGAACTTTGAAATGTTAGTCGCTTTATGGACACTTTTATTTTATGGGACACTGAATTTATCCTAGTTATTTCCATTTAAAGCATCAGTGTCTTAAAGCTCAGTAGATAGAAAGATGACACATACAGGTCGGTCAATTAATTACAAACTCTTCACTTCTGCCTCGTGGGGTCCGTGCAGAAAGAGATACAATCGATTGTAAGTTACAATTAAGTGTAAGTCAGAAAATGTTCGCGTTTCAACCAATCAGATTTGCTCATTTCGAACACATGATCAGACTCATGATTAATTGTAACTTAAAATCAACTGAATCTCTTTCTGCAACGGGCCCATTATCTCAGCGAGTGCAGCCAAGCTGTAATCTGTTATTCAATTATTTCTTCTTTTACTGTCTATGAGAGCCACAACAATGAAATATAAATATTAGTATATCATCATAATGCATAAGTCTGTAATAATCACTGATTGACACATGATAATGAATGTTCTTGTCTAGTTTAATCTCACTCGATACTTTTGACTATCTTCAGGCACTCGTCAGGAAACTTTCTGTAGTTATTCTTTGACGCGGCGATCGCCTTCATGAGACTCGTAGCGGTCAAGATGGCGGCCAGTGGCTCCTTGCATTTCTCCCAGACGACTTCAGCCAGATCCATCCTATTGCTGAGTACATAGAAGATGAATACCTCCTGATCTGGTCCACCTATTTTATTGGCTGCAATAAATAGTTTAGTCATTTATTCTTCATTATTTTCTTCCCCCTTTCGTCTTTATTTTTTCTTGTATTTCTAAGATGTAATTTAAACCGGAATATATTGTACAAAAAATCATTGTTATAGAATGACAGGTACCGTCGATATAAAGTTTTTGCTAAGTGAAATAGCGGAAACGATAGAAGTATCAACCAAATAATTTCCAATAAACTCCATATTAATTACTGCATTGAGAGTCGTGTCATTTGTTGAACTTGAAGGTGCCAATTCTAATCACCTCTGCTCTGTCAAGCGGATTCCACTAGTTATCGAATGTGCAATGATCAATTTGGATTTGCAAACGCACCACCCCCCCCCCCCAAAAAAAAAATTGTATGGTCGATTCCAACGAAAAGTGTACACGGCCAGATTTTTAGGTTCGAATTTCAAACTGCTTTGATTGTTTAATCCTTTTGCACATGTTAAGTAGACATGTGAACCATAACCAGAAAAAAAAGTGCCATCACTAATCTTTCCAAACGGCCAAGTAATGGCCTCGAGAATGTAATGGTACATTTCTTAACGTTGCCTACGAATGCTGATGAATTACTTTTAAAATGTGATTATGGAACTCCAAATCAATCTGCTTCATGCAAACATTTGCTTTTATTTCATTTATAAGATGCTAATCATGGAATAAATTTACATATTGTGTCTTAAACATCACTCTGTTATAAATTTTCAAGTTAAAATGTTTTATTAGTGTGTTGAAATTTTCCTGTCTTAAAAACATGAGGTTGTATCACTTTTCATATTTTTTTTAATAACATGTGAATCAAAATTATTTTCCAGTATTCTAAAGAGTGGGAAATACCCTTTCCATAAATATCAAATTTAGGTTTGCGCGCAAAAATATGACACATATACATTGTACGTGAAAAAGAAGTATTCGTAGGCAACATGTACTTTACTTTATATGTAGGTAACAAAAACCCTTTATTTACAGTGACTGTCACGAAATATGGGGGTCCCTTGTCAGTTCTAAGTGAGATACGATCATACAAATGTCCTTACAATCAATTGTGTGAAAAAAAGACTTCTTAAAAATTTACACTGACATTATAAGTGGTATCCTCAAAACAAAATATATTCAATGTGAACATTTGGACATTTAAACCAGACTATTTGAATTCGTAATGTTGATCGATTGTATCCACACCATTGATATTGCAAACATTTTGTAAGAAAATGTTTAACCTGGAATTGCTAGGGATACGATACATTTAGGTAATACAGAAACAAATATTCTAATGTGTTCGTAGGTAACATTATTTTGTTCATATATGTCAAGATACCTGTAGTAGGCAAAGTTAATTACTGTATTTGGACTATACGAAGTGCAATGTGTATACCTATGATCTGTAAATATATACTGTTCCTGAAATAGCGATATAGACACACATTTGAGAAAGAGGGGGCACATATTTGTCTTAATATTTGGGTGAATCACTGTATAAAGTGTACATCAGCGTGCACATAAATTAGAAGTTATGATAAGCTGTATGCATTACAAACATGAGTGGTAATATATTATGTGTTTGATGAATGCTATATCGGATCATTTGAGATTCCTAAAAACAATTCATACAGCGCTCTTGTCATGTTCTTAAGAGGTTGAATATTAATGAAACACATTGGCCAATCCTGCATATCTCAACAGCTTACTTAGTTTAAATCGAACCCTCCAATTTAATTGGAATGTTTGTAAGATTAACTCGTATTGTTTCCAGTTGTGTGTGTTACAGTATATTATTGTAAAGTGCTAAAAGATAATGTTAATCTTATTATGCGCTATATTTATCGAGAATATTATAAACGACATTTTTTGACATTTCTGTGTATATTATGTAAGGCTGCAACAATCAAACGGCAGCATATGAAAACATCACAACACGGCATCATCATTGTTTTAAATTACGTTATTATTACTTTTTAACTACAGAAATGGCCGTTAAATAAAATGTTATAACAGTCATAATCTGTTTAAAGGGAAAGTTGAGTTTTGGTAGAGAGGGCGCTAGACTACTAAATTGGTTTGTGAGGTAATGAAAAACTGAGTGTAAAATTTGAAAGAGCATAATATTTAAACAATAAAATCATCTTTGTTTGATCAAAATCGGTTCAGAAACGGCTGAAATATCCATAAATATAACAATTTGTAATAAACCCGGGGCCCCGGGTTTATTAGAGAATTTTGAACCAGCCGTTAAAAATTCAAAAAAATGCTTCCTCTTTTCAAAAAAGTTACAAAATAGGTATTTAAATAGTTGTTGGTTATTTCTCTATCTAATCACTATTTCAACAAAGCATCACATGCACAATATTTTATTCAAAATGGTTGAAACCGATGAGTGTTTAGAGAGCGCCCTCTTACGTTTTAACGGCTCTTTTTTAATGATAACATGATCTTTACTACGTCATTTGTAATTTTGTGTTCCTTTCTAGTTATAACTATTAGTTTGTAATGTAATGATGCAGGTTTTGGTTACTAAAATTCAGTTTCACTAAAACTGTACTCTCCTTACCAGAACTCAACTATCCCTTTAACTGTATCAATATTTCAGTGTACATGCTCTTGTTATATGTGATATAAATATTAGATAATGAAAATTCGAATGAGCTGTATCATCTTATAGATATAGTAACTAAAACACAATTGCAATAATTACAAAAATAATCAAATTTTCTATCTGCCCAAGATACAACAAAATATATCTGAGGTAATTATTGGGTAACAGTTGGGATACGGTAGCTGAAAGTTATGCGAAACATATTGATTGTTTTTCAATTTAAATTTTCGGAGGGGGTAAGGGCGTATTGTGAGATAAATAATTTAATAAAATTGAGCCAATGTATTACATGATGTCACATTTTATACTATCATTCTAACCATCTTTATATGGTATATTAAGATGTCAAACGGTGTGTGCTTCGGTATTTTACCTACTTTATACAGAGCCATATCTGAATCAATCTCTCGTGTGATTGGAATACAAATGAAAGTATTCGATTATGTCGATTTATTATGTGTTTTATATACAACTGTTCGACCAAAATCATAGTGCATACATCAACGTATATAGTACACAGACTCCATGATATGTGTTTTTACAGGCAAATTTCATAGACAAAAATACCAAAATGCAATTCCAACTACCGCAATTGCTTTTGGATCGAATGGGTCGATCATCTTGAGGCCAGATAGTTTGAATTTAAATTGGACCATCAGATGCAAGTGGTTTTTAAACATTTTTTTAAAATTAACCGATTTAAAAAATCAATGATAAAATCGTTATTGTTGTATCTATTCCGAACTTTGTATAAAAAAAAAATCATATTTTCAGTCGAAACTCAAGATGATGAAAGCATCTGGTCGGATTTAGAAAGTGCACACTTATCAGGTTGATTGTGACATCCAAATGGGCTTTAATATCCGAAAGTTTACTTTTGTCTTGTTACCTACGAGTACATTTTACCTACGAATACAGAGTGTCCCCATGATAAAATGTCACATTAATGTTCTTATTACAGCATTGACTATCGTTATTTTGATTTTAATCTATTGCCAAAGGACCCCTTCGAATCATACACATAAATGTATTTATTAATATGATGATTACGCTTGTTAAACAAGGAGGAGAAAACGGTTTAATGTTAAATGAGGCAAAAAACGTAATTTTTTTAACCCGGTGTGCTCGTAATCTAAATGCCCTAAAAATATGAAAATTATAATACATGAAAAGGAAATTTGTTTCATACCATAACACGCTCATTTTCTTCAAATAGCCAAACTATCTACGTGATATTGCCCTTTGAAAAATTGTCAGCGCAGGAATCAAACTCCCTATGACATTTTTGTATTCGTAAGTAACGTATAATTTGTTAAAAATTACTTACGAATGCAACACATTTTGTTGAATATCTTCTAAAATGAGTATTCGAAAATGATAAACCCTTGCACATATTAGTGTTATGCTATATTCCATCTATTCCTAAGTTATCTCTCACTAATCTACATACATATGGAAGCTACGACATGCTGAAGTGTATACGTAGGTAATGCCATTTTTTTACCAAACGGGCCTTTTTAGCTTTTGACGTTTATGGCGGCTATACAATAAAAACACTAGGATTTTTGATAATGCATTTCAATAGTAGACACATGAGGGTTTAAGTTGAGCACAAATTTGTAATCGCGTGACGATTTTTTTAATAAGGTTGAGCGTGCTAAAAAATGTATTCGTAGGCAACGCTTAAAATTTACCACTGGGTAAAAAATCACAAAAAATCACATGATTGCCAGTTACTTACAAAAACTCATATAATGAGTCCTGACATATGCAACAACTTCCCATTTAAAAATAAACCAAATCGTATCAAGTCTTCATTCTAAGATTTTAACCGCTCAAAAAAACGTTAAAGAGATTTTTTCCAAAGTGGTCAAAAATAGCATGTTTTTTGCTCCTGCAGAAAAAAATATAAATGCAGTGGTCACAAATGTTGTATGGCGCGAAAGGTCTCGCCAAGATGCATCTGCTCAAAGAAAAATTAAGATTGCAGGACCTTTCAAAAAAATCAAAAAGGTCTGAACATGCCGTGTACACTTTTCGTTGGAATCGACCGTATACATATATATGTTGTATCGGTTTCGGGTCCACATTTTTATCGATTTCGGTATCACATTTCTTTCCCACGGTCTCGACCATCTATAAAACCAGTGGTCTCGGACGCCCCCTCCCCCTTGCTTGGTCTTAGTTTCGGCCACGATCGGTCTTGGGGTCCCGTTTTGTAAATGACGCACCTCCTCCCACCTTAAAAAATCCTGTTTTTGTTTAAGGATTTTTTATGTGAGACCAGTGTCAGATTCCCATTTTTGCTAATTTTTACCAAATCAGTGCCTGATAAATCGTACTCCCTGTCCGTCATAGTATCGAACAACGAACAATGCGGGCGCCATTGCTAGTGTGCATTCAGCTACGCACTGTATATGTGCCGAGAGAAGGGGCCTAGTAGGGAGTGAGTATGAAGGGGTAACATTGCCGCTGGTATGTTTTGTTGGCCCCTTTAACATGCGTGTACTTTGCTGTTCTAAATTAACTTTGTAACGGGCGAAGAAAGAGGTGTTGAGATTTTGTGGTGGGGAACATTTTTGTGGGATTTTCATTTCTTTATACTGTATGTGTTTCACCAATGTTTAATAAGCAATTTCTATTCAGAGGTTGTTAACAAGGGGGTGATGATCACACAATAAGCTATTCATCATTGACCGAGCGATCGCATATATACTCGTTCGTTCTTTGTAATAATTGCTCAACAGTGGCGAAGCACATGTCGCGGGTGGAAACTAGAAATACAAGGGAGAACCTCTGGGAAAATGTCCCCATCACTAAATCTTAACCCACTCTCCCTCTCCGTCCGTTACAAAGTAAAGTTAGAATATCAAAATACATGTAATGTCAAAAAACAGGACTTACAGGGAGCCAATTAAAGAGATAGTTGAGTTTTGGTATAGAGAGCGCTACACGCCATATCATGAAAAACTGGGTGTCAAATTCGAAAGAGCATACCATTTTAATGACAGAATAAAGTTTATTAGATTAAAATCGGTTCAGAAATGGCTGAAATATCAATAAACACAACCATTTGTAATAATTGTGGGGCCCCACAATTATTCGATAATAACACATTTAAAAAAATGCTTCCTTCTTTAAAAAATTTACAAAAGAGGTATTTAAATAGTTGTTGATTATCTCTCGATCTAATCACTATTTCAACAAAACATTACATGCAAAATATTTTATTTAAAATGGTTGAAATCATTAAGTTTTTAGAGAGCGCCCTCTTGAGTTTTAACGGCTCTTTTTAATTGATAACAGGATTTTTACTTATTCATTTGTAATTGTTTTTTTTATTTTTATTTTTACCATAGTGGAGTTATAACGGTTAGGTTTTGGTTACTAAAATGCAGTTTGACCCAAACTGTACTCTCTTTACCAAAACTCAACCATCCCCTTAAACATAACGCGGCAATGTTACCCCTCCTCACCAACTCTCTACTATGCCCCTTCTTCTCCCTTCTCTCAGTTCACAGCTGAATGTACACTAACAATAGCACACGTATTGATCGTTACTCGAAGCTATGACGGGCACTAAGTGCGATTTATAAGGTACTGACTTGGTAAAAGTTGACAAAAATGGGAACCTGATCGACATGGTCTCACTTAAGACGTCCTAAAACCAACACTGCTCGAACAATTAATGTTCTTAATATCATTTTTCTTTGTAAAAGATGCCATGTCCCGTGAACCTAGTCACCATATTTATTATGCAAATAAGTACCCCGCTCTGTGTTTTTGGGGCCACCATGTATAGTATACAACAAAAACAAACCCTTATACACCATGGGCCCCATTGCAGAAAGAGATACAATCGATTGTAAGTTACAGTTGTAAGTCAGATCATAACTTGTGTTCTAAATGCGCAAATCTGATTGGTTGAAACTTGTAAATTTTCTTACAATCAATGAATTGTATCTCTTTTTGTAAAGGGGCCATAACATTTTGTTTCTAACTAAGAAACAGTACAATCATGCGTAATGATTTCCTTGACACACAAAATAACTGAAAACTCACGGTATGAAAGGGGCAGGTAATAATGAAGTATACCATATGCGGGGTGGTCGCTGTCTGTTTTCTGTAAATCAAAAACACAGCAAACGTTACATTACAGCCAAAAGATAATACATGATTTGAAATGACAAAAAGTATGATGCCGATATGCCTAATAAGGTATTTGAACTAAATCTTGTAGGCATGTGCATAGTGGTATCATCCACACTGCTGTTTGTCCCAATTCTTTTAAAGGTATAGTACAGTTCTGGTAAATATGCAGTTTGATAACTAAAACTTGTAATTTATCATCGAAAACTAATAATTCGATGATACTTGAATGGAAGCAAAACATATTAGCTCCAAAATCATATGAAAGGCAGATAGTGTCAAACATTGGGTGGTAAATACATATTTTTGCACTTTTTATTGCGAATAATTCAAAAGGTGTTGCGTGCACTGGGTTTTTATTCATATTGAAGTGAACTTAACTTTAGTAACCAAAACCTGCACCATTACGGTACAAAGTAATAGTTATAACTTCACCATGCTCGAAAAGTATACACAATTACAGACGACTATTAGTAAAACCCCTGTTATCATTCAAAAAGAGCCATTCCAACTCAAGAGGGCGCTATTAAAAAAAAAATTGGTTTAAGCCTTTTTTCATACAAAATTGTACATTTAATGTTTGCTAAAATAATGATTCAATAGAGATATCATCAACGACTTTTTAAAAACCTATTCTGATTTTTTTCAAAGTAGTCTTCGAGCATTTTTTGAAAATTTTCTAAAATATCGCCCGGTGATTGCCGGTGAAGAACATTTTGAATAAAAAAATATTTATGGATATTTTAGCCGTTTCTGAACCGATGTTGATAAAATAAAGTTTATTCTGTCATTAAAATTGTATGTTCTTTCGAATTTGACAGTCAGTTTTTCATTATCTCACAAAAAAATATCGGGGGCACTTCGGGAAATACCAATACTCAACACTACCTTTAATGGTAAAAAGTAGATTGCAAAAATAAGAAAAAACCTACTGTACAATTCAGGACTACAATAAAGTCTGCCCCATAACACATGACGCCTGCTTTCCTGTTCAGCGAAACCAAAATTAAACATTTCGTTACAAAATTAAATCATGATTTGTGCCTTTAGGCACGTGTGGACACTTATGAAAACAACTTAAATCACGACTTTCGGTTTTCATCTTAACATATCTATCATCAAATTAATACTGAATAGCGAGCGAACATTGCGAAAATGTTAAGTTTTTTGACAGCCTGTATTTGGTATTATATTGACAACATTTCCAAAATTGTAATTCCACCATGCACGCCCGAAAGGAAGAAACACTTGCAAACTGCTAAGCTACAACGTTGTTATCATTCAAAAAGCAGCCGTTAAAACACAAAAGGGCGCTCTATCTAAAAACATATTGGTTCCAAGAGTATAGGCATTATATATTTTTTCCAATAGTTGATTATAAGCCAGTTCGTAATTGGACTATGGAGCTTGGGTGACGTCAGAGGGCGTAGTCCGATATTCCATCAACGGGCCATCAACGTACAGTAAAGTGTATGGTATCATGTCAAATTACCGGATAATTTTATTTTGACAGCATAAAACAAACATTAGATGCATAAAATCAAAGTAGAAACTAGATGTTGAATTCGTCATTTTTGACGAATTAAGATTATACGTATCGATTTATTATGATAAAAGAATGATTCCAAAAATAACTACTCAATCATCATATCAATAATAATAGATTCCCCCCCGCCCCGAAAAAAAAAAAAAAAAGTACAAAAATATTGCCTTGGATTCGAACCCACGACCCTTTGATCTTGTGTCACAAATTATACCGCGAGACCAACATTAGATCTCTTAACGAAAATGGGAAATCGGGAAAAATACATCAGTGATTGCACACTGCATTTGTCATTGTAACAGTGAATTATTTGACCTTTAAACCTAATTTACATATCCTTAACGCCATTTTCATACTCCGATCTTATCTTATGAAAATTGTTCCTTTCATTATAACATACATGTGTGCTGAATTTCATGTCCGCGGCGTACGTGGTTATTGAGTATTCATGCTTGATTTATTTGACCTTTAACGGTAAATATGACAATGAAATATGCATTTTCGCGATTTGGTGTTAACTTATGAAATGATGGGCTTGCAAATCCCTATCTACATGCGAAATCTCAAATTGATAGCATAATTCCTTCAGCAGTTATATGTCGATAACATTTTGTAACAATTTGTAACATATTTGAACTCTTATTTCCAATCAAACAATTCATCAGGATCCAGCGAACAAAACTAAATGGTGTGAATAGATTGCGAATAGAGCAGGACATCAGCTACGATGTATCGAAATTTGGGAGTACATTGATGGAGAATAAGTGAGATATGGTCAAAAGTACACTGTGATCGATTTCAACATGGATTGAAATTGAGTAAAATTCGCATTTTCAACTTTAACCGTCAATACTTTATAACATTTACTCGGCATAAATGAGGTATGAATTCGTATCTACAACTCATAATCTATCCGAATATTAACAGAAAATTGGGTGTTTATGGAAAAATTATTGCCGAATACAAAAAGGATGTTTTTACCATATTTTGCCATTTTGCATGCGCGCGTAATTTTGACTTTGACGCGCGCGTACTCCGTTATTATGAGTCAACAATGACTCAACTTTATAGGGTGTGTTGAGGGATGTATAAGGAATGCAAAACATGTGAAAAAACAACAATAATATTGTTCTATTCATTCGCGTTACGCGCGCAAATACGCGCACCCGCGGCAATTTTTGAAACGCTTAAAATTGTCTGAAACATATAGTAAATTACTTGGGTTAGGGTTTTGAGCATTTTTTTTTTTTTCATTTGACGGACGCGTACGCGCGCGTCTCCGAGTGTAAGCGAATAATAGTTATGTGAAATTTGAATTGAAATTGATGATGCATGACTGAGATATGATGATTAATGATATTTTACAAAATGGCGTCCTGATGACGTCATAGTAATGTGACGTCACTGAAAAGCTTCGCAGTTCTAAGTTAGATCATGATCTATCATCATGTGAAGATTCATGACAATTGATTCATCTGATCTTGAGATATGCGACGCACAAAATTAGGAAGAAGAATAAACAAAAATCTTGACGAAATCAATAAGGTTATACATATGTATATGTATAACCTTAATTATACGAGCAGCTGCATAAACTCATAAAGAACACATTTGATGTAAAGTATATTCAAGATTTTTCTCCATATCGACTTTCTTGTAATCATCTTTCTTGTGAATGATCCAGGTGAATCATTCACACGCAATAATGCTACAAGGCGGGCGATCAGCATACCGCCCATTCGTACAATATACCGTTCAAAATTAAGAAAGTCGGTAATCATTATCAATTTATATAAATTGTGGATCACATAAACGAATTTTTTTTTGCATTTGCTAATAAATGGAGAGAGAAATCAGCCGGCAAAAACCGTTTTTGCGTTGGATAGTGCAGCAAGCGGAAGACGATAATCTCCGCACAATGCTATGTACACCTACGTGTGTACATACCCAGTGCGTGCTAGCCAGGCCAAGCAAGGCTCGGTGAAATTATTGATCAATAAATATCATCATTACACATGAATAACACATTCTATCAAACCGGTTCTTGTTCTATGAAATAGTACATATTATGCTATTAACCTTTGAAGTGGTGAATACAAAAACGATGGGCTTATTTTGATCCTGATCCAGATTTTAAAAACGTAAACAATTAATTCGCATTCAATTGCACGTGTGGCTCCTTTGATTCTCACGATCGATGGAATATCCTAATACCCGGAAGTAAATACGCGCATGCGCAGATTGTAACTACGAACTGGCTTATTGCAATCGCATATATATGTATTGATATATCAGCCCTCTCTGAACCGATTTTTATCACATAAAGATTGTTTTATCTTTAAATTCACGAGCTCTTCCGAATACTATACTAAGTTTTCATTACCTCACAAACAAAATGTGCCCTCTACAGGGCGTATCAAAAAAAGCGTTACACTTTTGAAAAATCTGTCAAAATTACATTTCAAAATATTTTGAAGATTTTTTCATGTCGATAGATGCCCAATGGTCTCATATATCAAGTGCCACTAACAAAGCAAATTTTCATTCACGCTTGGGCGAACACTGACTGTTTTTGTCCAGAGTGTGAAAAATGACTTGCGCCAAATTGAAAGAAGAGGGAAAATTAAACCAGCAGTCCGAATAAGTACTCCCATTCAAATAAATTGCTCTTTGCCAGATAATTCCTAGACTAGCATAACCAGTGGGTACCAGTGGCGTACCCATTTTCAAAGCCGAGACGAAGTACCTGCAAAATTGTCAAGACCGTGGCCAGGTCCGGTCCACAATTTTCGAGACCAAGACCAAGACCCAGTGGTTGAGAATCCGGTAAGCAGGGGGGGGGGGGGGGGGGGGGGGGGGACCGGTGGTAGTCGTAGAAAATGTTCGCAGGCGAGACCGCAAATTTTTGGCATTTTCGAGACCGAGGCCAGGTCCGGCCACAAGACTCAAGTGGTTGAGAATCCTGTAAGCGAGGGCGGGGGGGGGGGGGGGGGGGGGGTTGGTGGTCGTGGAAAATTTGACATTTTCGAGGCCGGGACCACAGTTTTTCACACTTTTCGAGGTCGAGACAGACCATCGAAAATGACGGTCGAGACCATTGACATTTGGTCTCGAGAACAGTTAAAATTTGAAATGGGGGGGGGGGGGTTAACCCCCAAAAATTGTTTGGTCTAAGGGGTGGGGGGGGGGTGACCCCTCCCCCTGGGTACGCCTATAATCATAACATAATCCTAAATTTATGCAAAGGAGCAATTTGTTTTCATGGTAGTACTTATACGGACTGGTGGTTTAATTTTCCTTCTTCTTTCAATTTGGCGCAAGTCATTTTTCACACTCTGCAGGACAAAAACAGTCAGTGTTCGCCCAAGCGTGAAACAAAATTTGTTTTGTTAGTGGCACTTGATAGATGAGACGATTGGGCATCTATTGACATGAACACATCTTCAAAATATTTTGAAATGTAATTTTGACAGATTTTTCAAAAGTGTAACGCTTCTTTGATACGCCCTGTATACCAAAACTGAACTACCCCTTTAACTTGATTTGTATGGAACGTGGATTTAGAGCCTTTAACTAGAATAATGCTCTTCATATAATTATATAAATGATTTATTTGGTTATTTATATGTTTTTATTTACATTTAAACTGATATGGGCTAGTCTTCGGATATTTCATTCAATAAACTCAAATTGGATTGAACTGAATTGAAATATCGTTGACAAGGTGTATAGTTAATTGACGAAAATGAGTGCGAAAGGGGCAAAATTGAACATGGCATAAGACTAAATTGAACCTAACAACGTATGAACTGAAACGATTTTTTTTTTCTGGTTTGAAAATGGATGGGACGACCTATACTGTTTTGTATATGGATGTTGTGTTACGCCTGTATTTTTTCGCCAATTTTTCTTCATCCCAATAACGTGATAGTTCTGGAACAAGAGACAACTCAGGCAGTATGCAAAGAGGGCCGACAATTCAAGGATTTCGTCTATGAAGAGACAGACTATTACAACAAAAAACAAAAAGGACATTACGCATTTGTTATTCTTGTTCAGCCCACGGTCAAGGGGGCATGATTTAAATCATTAATATGGACGACCCTTTCGCAGGAATTATCATCGAAGGCAGTTTTTCATTAATATTCATTGCGATGTGATTCAAATTACCTTATTCTTCAGTAACTCTTTGAGCAGCGAATCTTTGAGCAGCGAATCTTTCTTTACCTGTTAACAGATGAATAAGAGATAAGTAGAACATTTCTCTGATCAATAAATCAATAAAAGTACCTTAAAATGCATATATTATTGTACATTAACTACCTTACGTTGATTAATTTGAGTATGGGTGCAACCAATCTACGCAAAACAATTTCAAAACGTCCCTTTTAATTCAATTATCACAAAATTGTCAATTTCCATTACAAAAATTGTGTGCATATAATGTAGTCACCTTGACAACAAACCACTCTAATACACCAATGGAAATGAAAGATCAATGCATGACGACGCCGTAGTTATAGTGGTGATGGTGATGTTGGTTTAGATATGATCAGTGATGCTAGTGGCAAGTTGAAGCGTTGTTAGGTATAAACAGTGTAGAGATTATGCTTGATTATGGAGCCATGGAATTATAGAAAATGCATGAAAATGCTCAATTACGCTAATTTGTATTATGAAAGAAAATTATGTCCTGTACAGATGTTTCAATAATTGCAATTAGGGTCGAATTTTCGGGCTTAGGACATAGATATTTTGCCAAAACCATCCTTAAAAAAATCATGCACCAAATTTAGAGATGTTTGTGGCATTGAATTTTTTTTTTACTGAAATGCATGACAATACACCATACATGTATATATTGCGAGAGAGATGTATAATATACATCTCTCTCGCAATATATTTTCTTTCATAATACAAATTAGCGTAATTGAGCATTTTCATGCATTTTCTATAATTCATTTAAAAGAAAAACTTTTGTACCTCAGCAGTGGAAACTTTTTAGAAAGTTGTATCTTTGCCATATAGAATATTTGACAAGCATTTTCTTTACATTTTTGGAAATAATGATGAATTGAAAATGCTTGTACACCACACTCCGCTTTTGTTTCAAATGCTGATGATGAATGTGAAGACTAACTTTGTTATTTTGTAATGTTCTTCCTGCATGATGACAGAGCACTCCTTTAGCCTTTTCGGTTTTGTTACGTGTGTTGTCGGGTGTTATTACCCCTCTTTCGTAGATCGCCGTCAATATCTTCACATCCAACTTCATGTCCAGTTTACATCTTTTTAGATATTTCACGACCTCGTCCGTTTTACCCTTGCACACGTGTGTTACGAATGCCTGGGGGAAATCGTTGACAGAAAAGTAAAACATACATGATTTTATTTTTGCCACAATTCATGAAGAACATCCATTAGAATCCATTAGAATACATATTATAATATAAATAAAGAATTTACCATATAGTATCCTACCAAGAGGATAATAAATTTGCTGCGGTCAATGCATTAGGGTCATTGATCATAAGGGTCGCTTTTCATTATTTGCAAATGGTGCCCGACTTTTCATAAATGATTTCTTTTCTCATACAGGTCACTATTAAAGGGATCTAGTAACTTTGTTGACATTTGCAAAAAGTAATGAATGGTTGATACAATAATTATTGTTGTTATCTGATAATATGTCCACTGGGTGTTGTGTAAAATGGATGTTATATGGCCGAGTAATGAGCAAAAATGTAAAGTGATATTCACTAACTCACTGCACTCACTTTCTACACGGTTTCGAAAATCCAACGGATAATTTATTATCTGAACACTTCAATCGTACATATCTTTGTAACGAAAGGGAAATTTGAAAAACCGAAACCTGTCCCATGATGTTATTGTTAATAAGAATACAACAAGGTATGAGGGAACCGCTAGAATTCAAATTTGATTTTTAGGATTTGGACAATGTTACTAAGGACTTGTGTTAAAATTTCACGTTAATTGGATGCTTTTTGGCCAAGAAATTAGCAAAAATGCAAAGTGATATTCACTAACTCATTGCACTTACTTTGTACACGGCTTAAATTATCCCGTAGACAATTTAACATATGAATACTTCAATCGCAAAATATCTTTTGAACGAAATGAAAATTTGAAAAACCGAAACCTGTCCTATGCTTTTATTTATTTATTTTTATTCCAGGTAAGTTTTTAGGATTTGGACAATGTTACTAGAACCCTTTAAGGATAGAATAAAATTTTTGCTATCCATCATCCTATGAAAGGTTCGCTATTCATGAAAAGAAAAAAGGGTTGCTTTTCATGATAATTATATCAGCGGTCACTTATCATAAAGATCGCTATTTATACAACATCAGGGTCGTTATTCACAATGTACCATATCAGAGTCGCTATTTATATGTCGCTATGTACAAGAAGGGTCACTATATACGCTATAATCCATTAAGTGGTCGATATTCATAATACCGTAAAGGTATATTAAAGGGATACTTCAGTTTTTGGTTAACAGGGCGCTTTTATAAATAATTGTTCGTGAGGTATATACATACTGATACTAGGTGTAACATGTTAAAGGGCGCACAATTTTAAAGACAGAATCAACTTTGTTTGGTTAAAATTGGTCCAAACAGCTGAAATATCTATGAAAATATCCAATAGAAATAAATGTTGGGGACCAACTTTTATTAAATAATTTAAAAAGGAATTTAAAAATCCTACACATTTTTGAAAATTTACCAAATGGTTTTTAAATTGTTTTTGATGCTCTCTCTCTCTATTGAATAATTTATTTCAGTCAAACATTACATTCATATTTTCTATTTTAAATTGTTCGAAACTTGAGGTGTCAAGAGGTCGCCTTCTTGTGTTAACGGCTGCTTTTTGAATAAAAACAGTCCTTTAACTTAACTGTTTATGTGTTTTATTTCCATTAAATCATCATTGAATTATAACTGTTAGTTTTTAATTATAACTTACAAGTCTTGGTTACTAAAATTATGTTTGACCAAAACTGTACTATCCCTGTACAACAAACAATACAAAATATACTAAATATACCATGATGTTAATTGATCTATGAAATTCATATTTTGTTCAAAAGTGAAACTTCAAAAAACACATGTCAAAAAACGACCATAACACCATGTTATGAATAAAACCTTGTTATCCTTTAATGACTAACTTCCTTAATGGGATCTAGAAACATTTTCGGCATGTGCAGAAAGAAAGAAAAATGGTTGGCAAAACGTGCAGTTTTGTGATTTGATGTGTCCTTTGAGTAACGTGTAAAATGTCACGTTAATAAATGGATGTTATATGGCCGAGTAATGTTACAATCAAGACTAGTGACCCCTCTGTTATACTCATGGACATTTCGAGTATAGTGAACTTTCTAAATGTTGGTCCTTTTCCCAGTTTATGAATAGCGACCCTTCCTCTACATCATGAGTATAGCGACCATATTACGCTTTTATGACCTTTACGCTTCAAGGGCAAAGTCAGTATGCTTCGGGGGTTATGTATAATAAATTCAACGTTATGAAAATAACCCTTATGAATAACGAGGTTGCCACATTGAGGGATGGATCAGGGACGGATAATACTTATCGCAATATCAGTATTTACGGCAATTTTGATGCTCGCTTTTACTGGACTGAGGTAGGAGTAGATATGGTTGGTAGTTCAAGTTCAAGTTCAAGTTCAGTTTAGCTTCATTTCCAACAAAAATAGACATAACATTGTACAAAACAAATAGAGTTTGCATGTGTAAATAGCTAAGTACAATGGAAACAGGAATCATACAGGTAATAACATTTTGGAAAAGGAGAGATCCACTGAAAAGCAGTGCTTGTAGATTGTCAATAACCAAGCAGTTGCCCAACTGACACAACAGCAAAACACACGGACATCGAACAACTTCCGGGACCTCATGTCACAGTATAAGGGACATTGTCCAAATCCTCAAAATAAAATTTTGATTCTAGCGGTTCCCTCATACCTTGTTGTATTCGTATTAACAAACAAATTATGGGACCGGTTTCGGTTTTTCAAATTTCCCTTTCGTTACAAAGATATGTACGATCGAAGTATTCAGATAAGAAAAACTCAGGGCGAGTTTTTATTCTGTGTACAAAGTGAGTGCAGTGAGTTAGTGAATATCACTTTGTATTTTCACTCATTACTTGGCTATGCAATGTCCATTTGACTTGAAATTTTTACACAATACCCTGTGGACATATGAGATAACAAAAATATACATTGCATCAACCCTTCATCACTTTTTGCACATGTCAACAAAGTTACTAGATCCCTTTAATGCACACACTCAGAGCAGCAGCAGCTCTACAGGAAGAGAGGAACAATCTCCCCCAAGCCTGTATCAGAAACCTGGTGGATGGCATGCGTAGCAGATGCACTGAATGTTTCCAAGCACATGGTGGACACACCCACTAATGATGTCTGGGTTTGGGTAACTGACATTACCTTCATTTCAATTTGTTTCGACTTCCTCACCTACCTTAAACTCGGTTGCTGAAATTTCCAGGCTGTGACATGTGATACAGCAAATGGTTCTATGCCAGTGCATTTTTCAGTTCAGTCAGTAAGGTTATTTTTCAGTTCAGTCAGTAAGGATATTGACATGTCATTGGAGAGGGGTATTTATGTAATCATGTGTGTCATTTTGGTTAATTTTGATCGACAGATTTTCAAGATATGACCATGAGAAACATTATAAGTTTCTTTTTGGGCCCAGTGGATTAAAACAAATATTTTAATCTGCATTATTGAACATATATTGACGAACATGTTAACCATGTACAATAGACCACTACCTATCAACAACAACAACAAACATTACAATAACATTACCAATGAATTGTCTTCATGGCAAAGTTTCAAACACGTAACAAAACATGCTATAACAAAATTGAAGTAGTACATAAATGTACAAAATTCTTTCTCTTATTTCGTATTGTATCCGCAATCAACTTGCTGTTTTTACTCTGATTCACTTTGATCCATGCTCTATTTATTATTATAATAAGTGTAAAACTTCATACATAATTGATATAGTTTTATTGTTTCATAAATGTTTAATGTGCAAAATAATACATTTAAAAGTTGATTTACCCGCGGCGGTTTATCTTGCCTCTCTGCGGGGGAGCTTTCTATGCAACCGTCTGGCATGACTGACATTTCCTGGTCCACTGGTACGTCAAAAGCTTTAAAATGTAAGGCATCAAGACATTAACAGCGCTATATTTACTCTGTGAATTAAAGCCAACTAACAGTATTGGGAAAGTTATCGAAAACCATCTTTTGGACAAACTGTTTGATAAGTATTGTTTAAATGTAGTATGAAAAGGACTTGTGTGGAAACATCCGAACCTAAGTATCGATCAGTAAATGTAGAAATATCAGTTGAAACTCCAATGCACACCGCTGATATTGGGCCTAAGTTCACTGCCCGTTCGCCCGTCTCTGTCGCGGCTATATATTAGCTATACGCTCGTCCGCATGCGGAACGCACATGGCAGCATAATAATGTAATACATCTTTTGCACGCAGCTAACGAACATGCGGTCGAATATAATCTATGGTGATAAGACTTTTTTATTTCGAACATTTTGTTAGCTCAAACAGTTAATTTAATTGCATGTTTAATCAAAATCATTATATTAGCAGACAAGTTATGATATTTTTTTTTTCATCTGTGTTTGTGTGTGTCCTTTCCGAATACTGTTATATGGCTGTTATGGTTTCTAATCATGTTTTATTGTGATCCCTTTGTAATTGCAGCGATGTCAAGAAAAGATAAAAACATAATTGAGATCACTCTACGGTATATTCAGAAACACCATACATACACGTTTCAAAATGTTAATCTTTATATAAGTAAACACTAAATAATATGTCGAACTTGATATGAATTGCGTACTAGTAATATTATGCATAATACGGTAATACAAAATAGAAAAATAAACGGCTTTACGCCAGAGCGACTCTCTTCACAATATATACTGTGAAGTTATATTCCAAGCCCTTGAAATTATTACAAGATCTTAACTAAGGTTGATGAACTGTGCATATTATTAAGAGAGTATTATGTTGTCATCGTACCTGGATTTTGTCCTTCATGTTCATGTGTCTCTATTTCGCTTAGTTCAATATCATCAGACAGGTTTCGCTGCGATTCATTCCTTTCCATA
>JBAMJV010006807.1:0-7500 GCA_037951105.1 Echinarachnius parma | reverse complement strand
TTGATGGAATGGAATACTAAAGATATTACCTTTCTTTAATAAGAAAATTATTTGTGGGTGGTGGTACCCTTTAACAAAGCAGTGTATCGTGCCAACATGCGAGCTGCACCCCACCTCGGTGCATACAGCCAAGAGTGCATCCCCACTGAGTCGGTTAAATTTGTCATATTATATTTGTTTTCATTGTTCAATTGTTTGATTGCAAATCGTTAGGTTTTTAACCTGGGGATGGATACAGTTATATAAGGCTAAGATTTTGACACTGTGTGTTCAAAATACATCGGTCAATTCCATAAAATCATTTTGTTTTTTTAATTAGTATTAGTAAATACATAAATATCATCAGATTGGGACGGAACCTTCTCCTCGGGTTTTCTCTTTTTGCAGATCTATACGTCATCACCCTTCTTACACCGCATTGCATTTTGGGACAGTAAGATAGTACTTACTTGAGGGCTCCAGTTTACTTTTGTGAGCCCTGGCCTACTTGTAACTGTCCCTTTTCTCCCTTTCCTTCACTTTCTTTATTGACTGTTTGTATTTTGTATTTTGCATTTTGTATACTCTGTATTTGTTTGAATTTTGGCCGAATAAATAATAATAATAATAATAGTACGGAATCTCGCTCGATGTTGTCATCCATCCTACCCTGTTAACTGGGATAAATCGGATATAATGGTATTAAAAGATGATATAATAATAGATAATTTAAAATGCAGTGAGGCACCAGTGAAATGTTTGGGAGTTTGTGTGGGTAAAGATGATAACGAAATTGATAAACTAAATTGGGTGGGAAGAGTTGAAAAGATAACAAATAGTTTACATTTATGGAAAGGAAGAAGATTAAAGTGGTAGTTTAGTTTTGGTAGAGAGCGCGCTGCACATCACAATTTGTTTGTGAGGTAATGAAAAACTGAGTCATTTGTAATTGTGTATACCTGGTAGAGTTATAACTATTAGTTTATAATGTTACTGTCCAGGTTTGGTTACTAAAGTTCAGCCTTACCATAACTGTACTACCCCTTTAACATATTTTGAGAAAGTAACAATAATACAAATTATTAATAGCCTCACAATTTGTATATAATTATTTAGACGGATGTTATTTTTTATGGAACTCTAAGATAGATAAAGTTAAAGGAAGTGTTATAATTAATGCAAAAATAGATGGGGGTCTGAACGTGGTTGATATGGAATCGAAATTAAATTATTCATGTTTATCGTGGGTATCAACATTTTTGAGCGATAAGGATGGAGCATGGAAGATATTGTTTTCTTATTGGACAAGTGAAATTGGGGGATTCCCATTGTTATTGAAATGTAATTGTAATACAAAAGATATTGTTTTTCTTGCAAAAAAATTTAAATAACCCGCGTTCTATTTGGATTTTGTTTGTCTATGGAGAAAATTACGATTTATTGATTTGTTACATGTAACGGACATAGGAAACCAAGTGTTGTGGTATAATAGTAATATAAAATGTAAGGATGATATGTTATATTTTCAAACGTGGATTAATTTAGGCATCATAAAAGTAAAAGACGTAATTAAAAACGGTCAATGGTGTGATTTAAAAGATATTTTTCTGACAATGCAGCAAGTTATTTTCTGTATAATATTAATTTCGTCAAATTGAAAAAGTATTTTCCAAAATGTTGGTTATAGAAGCTACAAGATAGAGCACCACAAAATAATGATAATGAGAATTTGTTTGAAATATCAGTAGGAGATTCGATAGATATTAATGCTATGAGAGCAAGACATTTTTATGTTGTTCTTATGAAAATGAAACGAACAAAGCCACTATTTTGTATTTATTGACATGACTATTTTGCATTACCAGAGGACTTTTTATGGAATGATGTTTTATTATTCAAGTTGAAACAGATATCGATTAACAAAAATAAGCAATTTAGTTTCAAACTCTTAAAGGGGCCCTGCAACCCAAATACATGTTGACCTCTGTTCATCTGTATTAGTGTACACATTCAATATTTGTAAACGGTTTGACCCAAATATGTTTTGTATATTTTTAAACATTTTATCATTTATTTGTCTTCATGTTGCTAAGCCCCACCTCCTAAAAAACGCTCCAGAGCAAGTTCTATTGTTGACCTGCAGTGACATCATTTGTCAATCACTGGTCAGCTACCATGAGATTAACAAAAGATGAAAGTACAAAAAGATTAGGCTAATCACAATAGCATCACACGGTTGAATAGAATACCAACTCACACAACTTCAATTACAATAGCTGTTGCTATGTCAGAAGGAAAGCACCGTCTAAGCTATTGCATGGAGGTATGCAGGGCATGCTTTTGTGTGGATGTTCTTTTTGTACTTTCATCTTTTGTTAATCTCATGGTAGCTGACCAGTGATTGACAAATGATGTCACTGCAGGTCAACAATAGAATTTGCTCTGGAGGGTTTTTTAGGAGGTGGGGCTTAGCAACATGAAGACAAATAAATTATAAAATGTTTAAAAATATACAAAACATATTTGGGTCAAACCCTTTACAAATATTGAATGTGTACACTAATACAGATGAACAGAGGTCAACATGCATTTGGTTTGCAGGGCCCCTTTAAGGCCCAGTCCCATATTGACGATTTTCACGGCGACTCGCAACGACTCGCAACGAATCGACTCGATTTAAGCCTCGTGCCCACTTAACGATCTGGGCCTAGCGATCTAGAGCGATCTTTCCCGAATAGGAGCGATCCCCTGAGATCTGTGGTTAAGTCACCAAGTGGGCACCAATGGCCGCACCAGATCGCTGTAACTCGCGTCCGCAAGGGTGGTGTCGGTTGCGGTCGCCGGGGTTTTGACATGTTCAAAAATCTGGCGACCAGGTCGGTCTCGATCGCATTCGAGGCGATCTGGTGCGATCTGGTGTGGCCATTGGTGCCCACTTTGCGACTTAACACAGATCTCAGGGGATCGCTCCTATTCGGACAAGATCGCATAGGCCTAGCGACCTTGGAATCATCAGTTCGCAGTGAGTCAGCCTAATTCCATTGTGTACGCGATCTTTTCAATTTGGCCTCCGTGGGGTCATAGCTTGGCCCCTATATCCACCCATTGTCAAGGAATACAATAACGAGGAATTAACGCTTGTTTGATTCTGAATTTGTTGGCGAGGCATGGCTAGCCGTTTGAACATTTATTTCCTTTTCTTGATATCAAGAGTTACCATTGCTTAAAGCTAAAGGCCAATTTTGGAAACGCCCCCCTCTAAAAAAAATGAAATGGAAGCTCTTATTACCAATAATGTGAAGGAATATAATTATACTAATATAGGATTATCCAAATTTGGCCAAGAAACCGCCTACTAATTGATATATTTGCGAAATCATATATCTATGCCGGCGGCACAGATATCGCCAATGAGGAATCGCCCATACGCTACGTGTATTACGAAATATTGATTTCTTCCGATATTTCTGTATTAAATTTTAACGATGCTTAGGTTCGGATTTTACCACACAAGCCCTATTTCAATACATATTCAACAATAATGATCAATACCGTATAGATGTATTCGGCTACTTTCCCGAAACTGGACTTGGGCTTTAACAACAGCAAATCATTTATTGATATCAACAATTCAAGAAAAATATCAAGAAAAGAATTCTTGATTCTTGCAGGGCGCCTTTGTAGAGCAGTTTCGCATAACTGAACATTAATTGAATTCTTGATATCAAGAAACCATTTTTTGTTGCTAACCAATGGCAATTCCTGATTTCAAAAATTCAACTCCTGGCATCAAGAAATCGAACTCTGGATATCAAGAAATCGAACTCTGGATATCAAGAAATCGAACTCTGGATATCATTAATTTGTTTCCTGATATCAAGAATTTAATTATTGATATTTGAAAACAGAATTCCTGATATCAAGGATTGAATTCCTGATATCAGGAAATATGAAAAATTGCCCAAATGGCTTTTTTGTGCGATCCCGCCCGACATGCGATCGAGAACGAAATTTTTAAACATGTCCAAAACAATGCGACCGCAACCGACACCACCCTTGCGGACGCGAGTTTCAGCGATCTGGTGCGGCCATTGGTGCCCACTTTGCGACTTAGCCACAGATCTCAGGGGATCGCTCCTATTCGGGCAAGATCGCTAGGCGCAGATCGCAAAGTGGGCACTGGGTTTATTTTAAAAAAAACTCGCAAAGCGCGTTATGATGTCAAGACAAGCAAGAGCGAACAATATATGGCTGTAATTCTCAACCATGCACGCATGCGTGGAAATAGGGACAATAGGAAGTCGCCGTGAGATCGCATAGTGGGCACCGAAAAGATCGCGTACGCAATGAGATCGGGCTGACTCGCGGCGAACTGGTGCGATTCACACCGAACCGAGATCGCTAGCAACTCGGGCTAGATCGCAAGCGCAGATCGCCTAATGGGCACTGGGCTTTAGCCACGGTTTTGGGCATGGGCGTAGCGACTTACGTAATACCTATTCATCAGGGGGGATGAATGAATAGACATCCCTAGTTGAATGAGTATCAATGACAGATCTACGCCCATGGTTTTGGGGAAGAACCGATACGATGTAATACGATGCAACACGACCTAAGCGATTTTCTCGACGAACGTCAAATCGTTGCGATTCGCCGTGAAAATCGTCAGTATGGGACTGGGCCTTTACATAGAATATTACCTTCGAAAGAAAATTTATTAGGGTAAAAATAAATGTGATGTTTGTAATTGTGTTAGAACAACATTGCAGATGTTATTACGCTGTAAAGCGGTAAAAATCCTTTGGAAGATGATAGAAAATATGATTTTTCATATGTTTAAAATAATAGTTCGCATTGATGAAAAGGTCACTATAATTGGTGTGCAAAATTTTGCAAATGAAAATTGGTGTATTGATTTTATTATTAATATTTAAAAAATATTTCGTACCATAACACGCACATTTTATACAAATAACCAAAATATCTACGTAATATTGTCCTTTGAAATAATGTCGGTGTCGGCATCAGTCTATCTATGTCATTTTCGTATTCATAGGTGACGTATAATTTTGTTAAAATTACCTACGAATCCACCACATTTTGTAGAATATCTCCTAAATGATCATTTTAAAAATGATAAATCTTTGCATATACTAGCATTATGCTATATTCCATCTATTCCTAGGTTATCTTTTACTAATCTATACTTGCACATTGAAGACAAGTTGAAGTGTATAAATGCGTAGAGAACGTCAATATTTTGTTACCAAACAGTTCTTTTCAACCGTTGACGTTTCTGGCGGCTATACAATAAAATCACTAAGATGTTTGATAATGCATTTCAAAAGTAGACACATGGGGGTATTGTAAGCACACATTTTTAATCGACTAACGAATTTTTCACTTCATTTGAGAGTGCTAAAAATGTATTTGTAGGTAACGCTTCAAATTTACCACTGGGTAAAAAATCACAACTAATCACACGATTGCATGTTTCTTACAAAAGAAAACTCACAAATAAGTTGGATAATAAGTTTGATAATAATTGGAAAAGTACTAATTTGTATCAAGTCTTCATTATAATATTTTAATCGTTTCAAGGAACGTTAAGAGATTTTTGTTTTAAGTGGTCCAAAATAACATGTTTTACGTTCCTGTATAGGAAAAATATCAATGCAATGGTCACAAACTTTATATGGCGCGAAAGGTCTCGACGAGACGAATATGCTCAAAGAAAAATCAAGGTTCCAAGACCTTTCAAAATATTCAAATAGGTTTGAAAATGCTTTGTACACTTTTCGTTGGAATCGATCATATACTCATGCATACACACCAAAAACATACGAGGAGTGATCAAAAGCTTAACATTATAATTCTTATGAAATTCCAATACATATAAACTTTCTAACAATGATTGTGTTTTGTTTTGTCCATAAACAAAATATGGCCACGATATGAGCGATTTTCCCCTTCAAACTGTTATTTACTGCCTCACTGACATAAGTGTATAATTATGTTTATATGTTATACGGACAATCATGATGACGCATTAATAGTCAAAGGCAGCAACATCAACAACAGCAACAACAACATAAGTTATTCTTTGTAGTTTCCACACTTATCTCTGTAATATGGTTTGACTTACCTATTAAGAGCAGGATTATCTTACATTATAAAGACTATTCGATGATGTCGATGTTGATTCATCCAGGAAAGAGCTCGTACAAGGTAACGACATTAAAACCATATACCTCTGGAGTGACTATTTCTTTTAGTAGAGCAGCTTCACAACCTAGACTGTTACTGACTATCTCTGTTTAATGTAATGGTATCTATATCGTACGTTTATATATGGAAAGAGAAAATAGAAAGAGTCGATTACAAAAATAGATCCGGTGTTAAACCAAGTAGCTCCAAACTCCTTGGTTAACCCCGTTGCTTACGGGAACCGGGTGGGCTATGACAAAGTCTATGGGCATTTCATAATCTCGAAGGGAACGGGACGAACCATATCATCATTTTCATATATTTCAATTCATTGTCGAACAATTTTGGAATGCAGCGATTTACCGGTAGTATGACTTTGTATGTTGTGATAGCCGATCCCATCGTAGCCAACAACGGTGTTTTTGAAAGAGGGTAAAACGCACTTTCTAGTTTCTATTTTGCTTCTGACCATAGGCGCGGAAGTGGGGGGGGGGGGGGGGGGGGGGGGGGGCAGGGGGGGCGGCCGCCCCCCCCCCAATCCAAAAAGTGGGGGGGGGGGCAAAACGCGTTTTTGCCCCCCCCCCAAAAAAAAGCCCCCCCCGCAACAAAAAAGGGGGAAAAAGAAAGAAAACAAGAAAAGAAAGAAAGAAAGAAAGAAAAAGGAAAATAAAAAATAAAATGTATAAGCTAAGACTTGTTAATTCTAACGTTCAAAAACTAATTTATACATCCATTTTAAAGTTTTCGTTGCGCGCTTCGCGCGCAAACAAATTATCTCAGTTTGTGTGTTAACTTGCGTATTGTGACGTCTGGGTGGATTTTTCTGTACCGGGCCACGTAGTTCCTGTGTAGGCTCTTATTGCTCTGGCTGTTTGTGTGACGTGCACCAAATTGAACCATTTCAAGTATATGAATGCAAAATCTTCCCCGTGGGAGGGGGATACCCCCTCCAAACCCTCCCCCTCTGGCTCTGCCCCAGCCCTCGGTCGCTTCGCTCCCTCGGGACTCATTTTTGGCTGTAAGCTATGTTGTTGGATCATACATAATGTGCATATGGTTTATGTTTTTATGCACCAAACTGCACCATTTCAAGTATATAAATGGCACATTTTCCCCGTAGAGGGGGATACCCCCTCCCAAACCCTCCCCCTCTGGCTCTGACCCAGGCCTCGGTCGTTCGCTCCCTCGGGACTCATGTTGGCTGTAAGCTATGTTGTTGGATCATACATAATGTGCATATGGTTTATGTTGTTATGCACCAAATTGCACCATTTCAAGTATATAAATGCAAAATCTTCCCCGTGGAGAGAGATA
>JBAMJV010006806.1:0-19782 GCA_037951105.1 Echinarachnius parma | reverse complement strand
GTTTGAGTTCAACATTTGTTTAGTAATACCAGGAAACTCCCATTTCCCTGGTTATACACAACATATCATGAATTTGGGGAATGGAAAAGTATATAACATGTGAATTGATTCTTTGATGAAGAGGAACAAAGAGGAACATTTATATATAAAACATAATTATGGGGAGACGGAAGTATACTTCCGTGATGGGGAGAAGTCCACAAACTTATCATCAGAGCGTGTTGCCAATTGGAGTCCACCATATAAATAAATAGACATCTTCATAGAGCCATAGTTTTCGCGTTTCTCGCCCGATTATGCCCACACTTTCAGATCTCTTAAAATCAACGAAAACAACGGTTTGCTTGGGTTTCATTGTTTTTTAAAGTAATTTTGCGGTGTACTCCTTGTATTGCGCGTTACAGCTTGACCGTATTTTACGGCACGTTTTTGTAGTATAAAATAATTTATCCCCCACAATAAGATAGAAATGGAAATACAGAAGCCATGACGTCATAAAAATCGTTTTTTGGAATTTTCAAATTTGAACTTCATTTTCCGAAAGAGCATAAGAAATAATGTCTAAATACCAAAAATCGATTGAATATGTTCAGTATTGCCTGAGATATGCCCATCCAAATTAATTTGTTGTCCATAGACAATCAGTGTTATAGTGGTCTGGTTCATAACTTTATGAACCAGAGCACTATAACACTGATTGCCCATTGAAGTTAAATTCTTTCGGATGGGCATATCTCAGCCACTACATAACATATTCTATTGATTTTTGGTATTTGGACATTATTTTTGATGCTCTTTCGGAAAATGAAGTTCAAATTTGAAAATTCGAAAAATAGATTTTTTATGACATCACACTTCACCACTCTATGACTTTTGACATGGTAATTTACCAATGACACAAATATTAGAACTGACCCTTTTACATGTTTTAGAAATTGACTAAATATGTTTTCCTATGTTAACTTATTATCAATAGTGACACCAAGACAATCTGCATGTTGTACCTTTTCAACATCAGTATCATCTAGTTTCAAACATCTGTCCGTGAGATTAGAAATCATACATTTTATTTTTGATTAATTGACTCGCTAATTATTCGCATGAAACCATTTAAAAACATTATCCAATTCTTGACTTATCTATCAATTCATATATATCATGATGTGAAATAAATACATTAGTGTCTTTGGCGAATAAAATGGAATGTAACCTTTTAGAAAAATCAAAGGGATAGTGCAGTTCTAGTCAGAAAGAATCTTAGTAACTAAAACTTGTCAGTTATCATTAAATATTAACAGTTATAATTCAATGATGCGTGAATAGAGAAATTTATTAGAACGGCTATAGTTACAGGGCTTTTTTTTATTCAAAAAGTAGTTGTTCACACAAGAGGGCGCCCTCCAGACACCTCAAGTTTCAACCCTTTTAAAATGAAAAATATGTGAATGTGATGTTTGCTAGAAATAATTATTCAATATATAGAGAGATTATAAAAAAAAAACATTTTTGTGTGTAGATTTATAAATATTTGTTTGGTCATACTGAATGTTAGTAACCAAAACTTGCACCACATCATTACAAAATATTACCTATAATTCCACCATGTGTAGCCTATAAGGTAGAATAAAATTACAAACGGCTAAGTTGAAATGCTGTTTTCAATCAAAAAGCAGCCATTCAAACACAAGACATGCATAAGGACGCTCTCTAAAAACATATTTTTAACAAAAGGTTGTGAATGTGATGTTTTGTTAAAATAATGATTCAATAGAGAGATCACTAACAGCTACTTAAAGACCTCTGTGGTATATTTTCGAAAAAGTGTAGGCATTATATATATTATGTTTTAACTTGTTGAATAAATGTGGGTCCCAAATTTATCCCAATCAGATATATGATCAAATAAAGTTTGTTTTATCTTTAAAATCACGTGCTGTACTTAATATTACACTTATTTTTCCACTTCCTCAAAAATAAGTTATTTTTTAAAGCGACCTCTAATCCAAAACTGTACAATCCATTTAAATTATTAAATAAAGTTGGGCCCAACATTTATTCAAATCAAATATATTTATGGATATTTCAGCTATTTCTGAAACGATTTTGATCAAACAAAGTTTATTGTATGTTTTTTTTTCTTCAAATTGTACACTTAGTTTTTCATTACCTCACACAACATTATTTGTTGAAGTGCCTTCTAAACCAATACTGAACTACACCTTTAATTATCGTTTATAGATAATAGAAAGAGTAAAGGACCCAGAATGTGGAACCCCTGTGGAACCCCTTGCCAAACCTTCATCATATCAGAATTGATCCCATTATACTCTACAAACTGCCCCATATTAAACAAATAACTTTTAAACCAGTTTAAAGGGACAGTTGCTCTTTTACAAAACGTCTGAACAGTTTCCAGTTGACGGATGAGGATGAATGTAACACACACACCAAAAAAAATCAGATCGAACAGCCCTGTAATTTGGATTCTACGAATGAAAAACGAATGCGTCCCTCCACCAAACTTATATCGGTCAATAAAGGAGTTTAACTGATTTAGCATAATATTACACCAATATTGTACTTATTCTGGGATAGGTATTGTGAAGCCGACATTTGTAAAGGTATGTCACTGAAAAAGATCTAAAAAATGAAGAATATGTAATTACATGTAGTCAGTTTAAGCGAGGTTTTGTTATTTTGTTTAGTATCCGCTTATGCCGTTGTTATTTATGCGTGGGTCACGTAGCTAGCGCGGGTCACGTAGGGGTCACGCATAGCGATGTAGTACTCCGTGGAATCCGTGTGCGAACTTTCTCACCGGGTGAATACACGTTAATGCACAATTAAATGTTGGACGACCGTTTATTAGTTTTAGGTCTATAACTCCACGAAAAAGAGATTTCAAGCCCTAATTTTTTCAGGCATGCTATTAAATGACATTTTCTTTCATATAAGACAATAACCTCGCAACTTTTGAAATTTTGCTTGCAAAAGAGGGTCTGTCCCTTTAAAGGGGTACCACTGATTCCACAGAAGTTCAATTTGCGTAATATGATGGTCCAAACAATCAAAAGCTTTACTGAGATCAATGTTAAAGGGATAGATGAGTTCTGGTAAGGGAGTACAGTTTTGGTGAAACTGAATTTTAGTAACCCAAACCTGCATCATTAAATTACAAACTAATAATTATAACTAGAAAGGAACACTAAATTACAAATGACGTAGTAAAGATCATTTTTTTTTTTTTTCAAAGATATTTATTTTCTCCATTACTTTTTACAAACAATAACAATCAATAACAAATCAGTACATAAAATAATTTGCATGTTTACATAATTATATATAATATGATTTTACATTCACATCTAAAATAGTACCAATTAACTTTTACTATTTACATCAAATAAAGCATGAAATATGCATGCATGAAGAAAGCATAAACATAAAAAAGGAGAAAATAGGAGAGAACAAAACATTCCCCCCCCCCCCCAAAAAAAAAAGACACAAAAAAAACACAAAAAAAAACACACACAAAAAACACACAAAAAACACCTATACAAGCACTTACATACACACATACACACGCGTGCACAGACACCCACATACACATCCACATCCACAGAAAACATGCCTACATCTTGTGAGAATCTCGACCAATTATTAGCCATGTTTATTTCATTGCTTCTATTCGCCTTCCCTATTTTGTTCTGCACGAAGCTATTTTAAATTGTCCCACTTTCTAAAATGATATGTTAGAGTACCTCGATCTCCAGCTAATTTCTTCTCCTCCTTTCTATTTTCTAGTAATCTTTTCTTAATCTCCAAAGGAGTTGGTGGTTTATTTTTATTTTTACTGTCTATAAATATCATATATTTTATCAAAATTATTTTATGATTTAATAACTGTTCCTTCCCTATGTTTAACTCAATTATCCCTACATGGATACCTTTCCAATTTATATTTTTAATCTCTACTACTAAATTAAATAGATTCCCACTCTTCCCAAATTGGTTTTACTTTCTCACAAAGACAAAATAAATGCTCGTAAGTTTCTTCACATTTACCACAAAAAGAACATAAATTACTATTAACCATTTTAAATGTATATAAATGTAATTTAGTATATATAATATTATAAAGCATTTTAAATTGAAATTCTCGAAGCTTACTATTCAAAGTGCTTTTTCTAAGTCTTACGAATATTGATTGTATATCTTTCCCATTAATATTATAAATCTGCTCTAAATTTCGTTCTGCATATGATTTTTCTACTCTCTTATTTAATAAAAATGCATATATAATTTTTGAAGTAATTTGATCTAACAAATATACCCTTTCAAAAATTAAAAAGTCCATATCTAATTCCCTATCTATATTTGAGTGAGTATTTTTATTTAAAAATTGTTTCCATGAAGGGGGAATGCCAAGAAAAATACGCTGTATTTTTGTGATTTCTAAAGTATTTAAACCCTTTCTTTGAAATTCCTCATTTGCTTTTATATTGCCTTCCTCATCAATAATATGATGCAACTTATAAACATTTTTTTTAAATAGTTGTTCATCAAAAGGAACATGACCATCAATATAAACAAATCTATTATTATAAATAATCTCATTCCTTTTAGATGTATCTTTTTTTAACAAAAACGTTTTCGTGGCCATCCAAACGTCCAACATATCTCTATAAAATGCCGGTAATACTAATTCAGATATACCTATGATTGCATTATTATAAAATATCAAACTTCCCTCCAGCATCTTTAGTTAAATAATTAAAATACTGTTTCCATCCCATTTTTGCATCCCCCGTTAAGAGTCGCTTTGCCCACATAATCCTTTGCACTAAAATAAATAAATGAAAGTCTGTTAGTCTAAGTCCACCTTTACAATAATCCAAGAACATAACATTTCGTTTAATTTTATCTTTTCCATTCCACAAAAAGTAAAAAACCAATTTGTCCAAATCTTGAAATACCCAATTCGGTACTGGTGTTAGCGCCGATACATAAATCAATTTTGACAAATCGTTTTTATTAATTGGATTTTCCCCATTAAAGTTAAATCTCTT
The DNA here is from genome assembly GCA_037951105.1 of Echinarachnius parma. Taxonomy (NCBI): domain Eukaryota; kingdom Metazoa; phylum Echinodermata; class Echinoidea; order Clypeasteroida; family Echinarachniidae; genus Echinarachnius; species Echinarachnius parma. The sequence continues at coordinate 14,713 of JBAMJV010006806.1, read as the reverse complement.
TGTTTCCACCAAGACAACAACTTTTTTATTTTACTCAAAATTTCCTTATAATTTGTCCTTTCCTGAAGTTCAACATCCAAAGAAAAGTATATACCCAAAATCTTAACTATTTGTACTATTTTACCAAATGGAAGAGCAATATTTTTATTTTGAGAAGGGCCTAAATATAATATGAAAGTTTTTTCTTTATTAATTTTTTAATCCAGAATTTGTAGCAAAACTTTCAAACAGTTTTTCTACCCTTTCAAGTGAGTTTGAGTCCCGAATAAAGAGAGTCATATCGTCTACATAAAGAATTTGTTTTACTTGTACATTGTTAAAAGTAAATCCTTGAAGTTCAGGGTCTTTATATATTGAACGCGCTAAAATTTCAATACAAAGTATAAACAAATATGGGGACAGGGGTCCCCCTGTCTAACACCTCTCTTAATATCAAAGTATCCAGTAGATGCGCCCCCATTAAAAACACAACTTTGAGCATTATTATATATAGTCTCCACCCATCTACAAAATGACGGTCCAAAACCAAATGTAATCAAAACCTTCTGCAAAAAAGTATGTGAAACTGAATCAAAAGCCTTTTCAAAATCAATTATCATCATATATCCAGGTATTTTATTAACTGATGTATGATGAATTATATCATCTATCATTCTTATCGCTTCACCTATATTTCGACCTTTTAAATATCCCACCTGGTCTACAGAAATTAATTCATTTAAAACTTTTTTAATCCTTATAGAAAGCACTTTAGTTAAAATTTTGTAGTCAACATTCAATAAAGATATTGGTCTATAATTTTTTATAAATAAGGGATCTTTTCCTTCTTTATGAATCAAACTTATAACTGCCTGCTTTTGTGATGAGGAAAGTTCCTTCTTTTCAAAAGCTAAATTTACAGAATCTACAACTAAATTTCCTATTAATGGCCAAAACAATATATAAAATTCGACACTTAACCCATCATTTCCAGGGGATTTATTAGATGCCATTTCTCTCATGGCTGCAACACATTCTCCGTTTGTTATTTTGCCTTCACATAATGCACACAAGTCTAAATTTAATTTTGGCAGGTCCTGAAAAAAATCATCCACAAAATCAACTTCCCCTTCCGATTAAGCATAAAGCTTACTATAAAATGTATATATTTCCTGCATAATATTGTTTTGATCAAAACTTATTTCTTCATCAATATAAAGTTTACTAATCACCGTTTTCTTTTTATTAGACTTCATTAATTGAGTAAAATACCCAGTGTCTCTTTCTCCACATTCATAGTGTGATGCTCTAGAACGAATTTTAATACCTTCATTTATATAGTTATAACAATCCTGTAAGTCTTTTTTTTTTCGTTCTAAGTCATCAACTTTTTCCTGGTCTATTCCATTCAACAATTCATTTTCCAACTTCAAAATATCTTCTTCCAAATTTTCAATTCTTTGTTTTCGTTGTTTCGCCTTTTCTTTTGAATATTTTCTACTAACATTTCTAATTTTCATTTTCAAAAAATCCCATAAAACTCTTTTATCTTCTATTTCTATTCTAAATTCTTCTTTTAATTTGATAATTTCCTCTTTAATACAATTAATATATTCAGTATCTTGACATAAACTATTATTTAATTTCCAATAGGATCCCTGAAACTTAGATGAATACATTAACTTATCGTAAAATTGCAATTGAATGGCTGAATGAGCTGGAGCCGTAGAAGGTATTATATCACACTTTAATACTACATGTTCTATCTGCTTAGACACAAACCAATAATCTAATCTACTTTATATACATGAATTAACTTGCCTATACGTAAACTGTTTCTTCAATCCATTCATTACCCTCCAAATATCCAACAACTCAAATCTATCTAAAAATTGTTCAAATAAAATATTAAATCGAGACTGAACATTGTGTTTACTACTTCCAAAATAATCTAAATCTTTATTCAAAATAATATTAATACTCCCCCAATAATTATTGCATTATTTTCTTTATTAATTTCTTTTACTATTTTTTCAAAATTAACCAAAAAATCATTTTTTTCTAATTCCCTTCCTCTTACTGGCAAATAAACATTAGCCATTATCAATTTCATCCCCTGAATAATACATTCTATTATAACATATCTACCATTATTATCTGAAATAACATTTAATATCTGAATATCTAATTTATTATCTATTAAAATAAGCACCCCTTTACTATGGTTTGTCCCATGACTAAAGTATGAACTCCCATTCCATAGCAATTTCCAAGTCTCCTCAACTTCAATTGTACTATATGTTTCTTGTAAAAAAACAATATCTACACCTTTATCTTTACACCACGTACACATTTTTGCCCTCTTGACTTTTCTCGAATTCCTTTAACATTCAAAGAAAGAAGATTACATTTAATAAAAATATCTTTACCTTCCATAACTACATATTAATATACATATATATATATTCATGTATTATTTCCTCCATATATAAGCTTCTAACAAACGGGCTGGCATAAGCAGGCTCAATAATGTATAAATGACTCCACAAATCAGCATACTGGTCGAGATCCCCAACTACGTCGGCAATGCAATTAACACTCACACACAGCTGCACACACAACACACACAGTAACTTAACTAAAAATAATTGTAAGATATATACACTAAACATTCCTCCTCTGTGAGGTCTCTATGAGGTCTCCTCCTCCTCCTTACTATATAACACATATAAATTAAACGCATTCATAAACATTTTCTCATATATTGGCGCTGAAATATTCCACAAGTGGGGGGAAAAAAAACAAAAAAAACATATATATATATCTGGTTAAAAGTAAAACTAGTGATAAAAGACATATTGCCTAAAGTAAACTAAATATATATAGGAGGCAAATTAATACCATGAGCCCCGATGCAGAAAGAAACATGCTCGATTGCAAGCTCCAACCAACTGTCAGACTATGCGCTCTAAAGTCTAAATGAATAGATTCAATTAACTAAAAAAACGTACTGATTTTCTGACCTACGATCAACTGTAACTCACAAACAGGGCCAATATTTATACGAACCCACAAATCAGTGCAGCTAGGACGCGAGAGTGGGGGAGAGAGGGGAAAGAGGAAAATAAAGCGAAGAGAATAGAACAGAACGGAAAGGAACCTCCCCCTCCCTTATTACGTCACCCAACCTCGACAGGCTCATACATTTTTAAACTGTATTTTGTACGTGACAAAGAAAACAGACGGCAGGCAAAAAGAGCCGTTAAAACGTAAGAGGGCGCTCTCTAAACACTCATCGGTTTCAACCATTTTGAATAAAATATTGTGCATGTGACGTTTTGTTAAAATAGTGATTAGATAGAGAAATAACCAACAACTATTTAAATACCTATTTGTAACTTTTTGAAAAGGGGAAGCATTTTTTTGAATTTTTAACGGCTGGTTCAAAATTCTCTAATAAACCTGGGGCCCCAGCTTTATTACCAATTGTTATATTTATGGATATTTCAGCCGTCTCTGAACCGATTTAGATCAAACAAAGATGATTTAATTTTTTTAATATTATGCTCTTTCATATTTTACACTCAGTTTTTCATTACCTCACAAAAAAATAAGTAGTCTAGCGCCCTCTCTACCAAAACTCAACTATCCCTTTAACCACACGGCTATTTCTTTACTTCCAACAAATGTACAAAGCAATTCAGATATACGGAGTAATGTTGATTTGTTTTAATAATTTTGTCTAAATCCACACTGTTGAGATATACAAAAATTAATATTTCTGCCCCCCCACCCCCCGAAAAAAAAAAAAAATTCAAAATGTGTAAACAATGAAATTCAATAAGAAGCTCCGTGGAAAGATTTTTACTTATATATATATATATATATATTTAAAAAAGTCAATAAAATAAACTCGAAAACACGCTAGAATTCCTTGGTTAAGTCTTTATTCAATTACTTTCGACCGGTTTCTTTCTCTTCTTTTTTGAAGAGAAAGAAACCGGTCGAAAGTAATTGAATAAAGACTTAACCAAGGAATTCTAGCGTGTTTTCGAGTTTATTTTATTGACTTTTTTAAATATTTATTTCATCGACGAGGACTTTTTAAGTTAAATTTATTTATATATATATATATATAAATAAATTTAACTTAAAAAGTCCTCGTCGATGAAATAAATATAAAAAAGTCAATAAAATAAACTCGAAAACACGCTAGAATTCCTTGGTTAAGTCTTTATTCAATTACTTTCGACCGGTTTCTTTCTCTTCAAAAAAGTAAATGAAGTTAAAAGTTAAAAAACATGTTGAGGATCAGAATACATCGCATAATGTTTTGACAACGCGTAAACAATAATAACAACATCACTATGAAAAGCGCATTGTAATGTGTACAATGTTTTGACAACGCGTAAATAATAATAACAATAACAACATCACTATGAAAAGCGCATTGTAATGTGTACAATGTTTTGACAACGCGTAATTAATAATAATAATAATAATAACAACATCATTATGAAAAACGCATTGTAATGTGTACAACGCGCTTCATATTCTATTGTTGTGTGATTGCCAAACATTTTCGGAGCATGTAAATATAGCGGAATCTTTCAAATTCAACTTCTTATTCCTTAGCATTTAATTCTGGTTTGAAAACAGAAATAAAGAAACTTTCTTTGTTTTTCCTTTCAATGTCATTTTCATTTCTCATTTTGTAAAATGGAGAAATGGTAAATTCTGGCGTTATGCCTTTGGCACATTTTGCTATATGTTTACTCACACTCAGAATTTGATATTTTGAATCTCGAATATGTTGGCGATGGACGGTCATTCTATTCCTTAACACATCTCCTGTTTCGCCAATATACTGTTTCGAACATCCATTACATGTCATGCAATATATCAAATTTTTACTTTTACAAGTGAATGATGATTTAAGGATGAAAGTTTTGTTTGTATGTTTAAAAGTGACTGATTTCACAGAGGGCATATACGGGCAGGTTTTGCACCTCCGATCAGTACACTTCGTTACAATCCCTTCTTCACGTGTACTCAGTAATGATTTAGTGAGTATTTTTTTCAAATTTGGAGCTTGTCTCCGACTCGCAATGATTTTGGAATTAGTTAAAACTTTCTTCATAATATCATCATTTAATATACAAGGAATTGTATTTTGTACAAGCTGATAAGCATTAACATTGTTTGGATTAAACGTATGAACAAACGGAATTATATCATTTGATTTTTCTCGCTCTTTCTTTTTTCTTAATTCTTTAATTTCCTGTTGGATGGCTCTCGATATGCCTCCTTCTATAAGTTTCTTAGGATATTTCCTATCTATCAACAAATGTCTCAGCTCATCCAGCCGCTTTTCTTTTAAATCCTTGTCCGACACAATTGTACAGATTCGTCTTGCAAGATTGTATGGAATCATGCGTTTCGTATGCCGTGGATGGCATGAATCGAAATGTAAATATTGATGAGTGTCCGTTATTTTATAATGAAATTACACACAAAATCCCATTGAGCGGTCAATACGATTTTGTCCATTGGTTTACTGTGTTATATATATATTTGTAGTCGTTCCCAAGTCTTAGAAAAAAGAGGCCAGTAACGAAATGGGCCGATATAGTTGAATACATCATAAACACAATCTTTTAGATGTAAAGGAATTAGCTTCGAAACTTTAATGCATCGGGAAATACACCATGTGAAAATGATAAATTAAAAATATGAGTCAAGGGTTCAATAATACAAAGAATAACCTTCTTAACACGAAATAGAGAGATCCCATTAACCATTGTTAACTATACATGTATGTTTACTTTTCATTTGCTTAATAACTTTTGAAATACATATCCGGCCATCAGTTGGAAGAAGAACAAAATAGTGAATATTATTCAAACCTAAATAATCGAAGAAAGATCCAACTGATTTGGAATAACCAAAACAACCAGAATTCACAAAATATGAATTCCAAACATTGGCTATGGTTTTGGGCTTTACAGATTTTTTAACATCAATCTTTATTAAAAGCAAGTTATTTAGACGGAAATTTCTGAAGCAAGTAATTTAAATCTTCCATGTACATTCAGATTATTACAATTCGATTCTAGTTCTCGTACACAATAAGCCTTCCTGGATTCACGTATAATGGACTTCAGTTTATTTTTTAAAAAGTAGTATACGTTTTCTTATGGGATTACTTCTCGATTTTAAGAAATCCTATACAAGCGCTAATTAGTAAACCTGAGTACAGCTGTAACCGTGGCCTTTTAAGTGATTTTTTTCCTGTTTTTAATTAGTACATTTGTTGAGTGATTATCTATACTTTTAGGCCCGGTCAGATATCAACGGATAGCGGAAACGTATGCTCAACGAATAGACAATTTGCAAAATTAAATTATCCGGTGATGCAAGTCGTCTCCATTGCTTCATGTACAAAACATAGAACAACGTACATCACCGGACAAGGAACTGACAAGAAACGTACAGAACGGATGAAAAATTTAGCTCTCCGTTTGACATACGTTTGCGCTATCCGTTGATATGTGACCGGGCTAATAACCTCATCAACTCCATGGTTGCTTGTAAAAATAGACCAGTCTAAAGCTGCGTTCCCACTAGAGCGAATTTTCGCGCGAATTTCCGCGCGAATATTCGCACAAATATTCGCACGGATGAAATTAGTGTTATTTGTATTAGAGCGTTCCCACTATGTAGCGATAATTCGCTTTGCATGGCGAATATTCGCTAGCGAATTTATAAAATCGCTCTGAGGAGCGAATTTTTTTTTGGACCAATCAGGAACAAGGGTGTGTCCGTGTGGGCGTGGCTAAAAAGCTGGAGGAGATATTTCAAGTGTGTGTGTCTTCCTCGCTTAAAAATTGCGTCGATGAATGTGGTGATAGAAACAAATCATCGGGAAAGACGTCTTTATTTACTGTTCCTCCAGAGATTACAATAACCATGTGAAACAGAACTTAACGTTGGATGATTTTGAGGAAACACATTGTCAAAACGGTAAGTGAGTTTTACTTTTTCAAGAGAAGAATCATGTTTTCGTCGTTCATGTCCAGCGTGCTAACTCGATCATAACAGTGTCTATTTTGTGTTGCACAGTTCATCAGGATAATCTAGCCCAGCGCTCCGGCGAGGCTTTGTGGAAGTGCCCGTAGCGCCCTAGTAACTAAAGGCTTGACTTGAAGACCCATCAGAGCTGAGAGGGTTAAACCACAACTTCACAATGCCAGACTGAACTAGGCCTAGGCCATAGGGCCCTAGGCCTAGGCCTAGGGGAACAAATCCGTGTGAACAGGACTGCGTGTGAATGTGGTGTATAGCCTATAGGATTGTATGAGACAACAAGGTTATACTAGTCTATAGGCTTATTATAGCCTTAAGTTTAGGCTTTATTATTTTGTTCGAATTTTAGGACTACCGAGTACGGCGTAGTGAATCTACACGCTACGGACTATGAATATGAATGATGCTAGGCTAGGGACGGGCTATGCTAGCCTAGCCCTAAGCCAAGGCCCTAACTAAGGTTAACGCTTAGGCAAAAACAGCGTAATGAACTTATGCACAGACTAGTTGCTACTTTTTACTTTCTAGACTTTTTAGTCACAAGTAAAAGCACTAGACCTATTATTAACAACTAGAAAAAGAATGTAGACTGCGTGGACTAGTAGTAGAACCGCACTGTCAACTCTGTCTAGGGCTAGGCTTATAGTGTTTTCGATCTTGAACATATTAATTCATCTTGACTAAAACTAATCTAGTATTAGTTTACTAGAGTCTGGTTAAAAGTAAATCTAACTAAACCAGGCTAAAAATGTAAGTAATTAACTAGAGGCTAGAGCTAGAAAGTAGAAGTAAGTTATTGGTAAAAACTAAAATAGTATAACCAAATTATGAGTTTGGATGGGATTTAAATTCAAGTTTTATGTAAATTAATATCGAATTATAATTATAAAACTAAAAGGCAGCCAAGGGATCGTCAGGACTGGGCTGTGTCAAACAATGCGACAGTTACTACTCACTAGAGACATGTCACATGATCATGGATATTGGATAAAAATAGTCTATGAAATAACTGTAAAGTGTAATCAGCGGTGTGCGCCTGGTTACGCTCTGAAATACCTAACTTAAGCCTAATTAGGCTAGCCTTACTAGCATAAGGGCTGAGGCTCGGGCTAAAAATAAAGCCATTATTATATAACTTAGTCTTAGATCTGCATACATTGATAATGATATTGCAATAGACTACCATTGACATTGGACTAGCCACGACAATACTTGTTACAGGAATAAAGGAATAAACTAGGACTCTAGGAGTAGTCTATAGTATACTGTGGGCCTAACCCCTAATTAGTATACTAATAGTAGTACAATTACTAGATAAATTTAGGCCTATATCAAAATCGTATTCTTCTCGGTGTAGACTATGTCGAGTCGTAAGAGAAAGCCTAGATAGGACGACCACATTTTACATTCTGCATCTAAGTTAAGCCTATTGTCTATCTAGCACTCGGTATCGCATGATATGATTACTGTGCATGTTCTAAATATAGATTCAGATGTTACGTTTATAAAGTGTGTGTGATCAGCTGATTGATCAGCTGTTTCGGATGCAGTACGCGCACAATATAATATGCAGTCATTCACCAGTGGTTTCACCGATTGTTTTTATATGCGCCTAAGCCCTTACAATAATATTGCTAATTACAGTATGTTGCCTTTTATGGTGACACTGTCTCTACAAATATGTTTTGATATGTTGATGTATTGGTAGTCGTTTTCTTTTATTACTAGGCCTATACAACATTATTGTTGACATGATACTTAAAGTTACTACTTTGAATTAATGTCAACCATGGCGGCACTTTGTGTTCAGTGCTTTCCTTTTCATTGAGGCTCTTTTTCATAGATCTACCACACCCGGCCATGCCATGTATTTTTTAAAGGGACTACAGCGTCTAGATGGCCTAATTTTCACAATTCGGCTCTCTATATGTGATTTTTCCCGAAGAAAAAGAATTTGGCAGTTTGGGTGTAATTAGTAAATATCTAATTGTCCTGGGAACGCCCCTTTTAAATCGCCAAAATGTGACGTCATCTAAAGAACGGACTAATGAACTAAAGTCTGTAGATGACGCGTCATGACGTAAGCCAATGTATTGTCAATCACACGTCGATCACGCCGCCGATTCCGGACCCTAAATGTGGGTGGGGCGTAAACTGGCTGCTAAGTGAGATTTGGCATCAGAGAACTAGTCTTAAATCACTACTGTTTTTATTTTCATGGATTTTTTTTCGGCAGACCTATGTTTCAAGTCATCAACTATGGAATAAGTGCAAAGTACGTTGTATTCTTTATGTCCTTTAATTTTATTGAAACCCAAGGGCATTTAATATTCATACGTAGGTGGGAGCATTCCTTTATTTATGGGGGTTTGGGGAGGGGGTATTATGTTACAATATATACCTTATTATAGTTGGTCAGCAAGCATATACTGTAGAAAGTAAAGATGCAGATACATTTATAATCTGAATAAGTGCCGTAGCGTGGTCTGACTTGGGGTGGGGCACACATTATTAACATTACATGATCATTGTGCTTTCTTCTTGTTTTTTGTTTCCTGCTGTGTGTGTGTGTGTGTGTGTGTCGGGGGGGGGGGGGGGGGGGGGTAGGGCCCGGGGCTCCCTGAACTACGACATTGATAGGAACTGGTGATTTGCTTGTGACCACCATGAATAGCCAATATATGATTTGGTTGCCTGATTGGAGCAAAATAAACATGAGATCAATATAATGTTTATGCTACCTTAACTACTACTTGTCAGTGTTGCAACACGAAATAATAAAAGTCTTACTTATCATACATGTTCCCATACATTACACACTATCTATTCTACAGATCAAATATTCTTTTAAATGGTTCTTTGACTTGTGATGTCGTGATTATGAAAAGGGCATTATTTTATAACTATTTGATATCTAGATTAATTTGTCAAAGGTGGGCATGTAATACAACATGACAAATTAAACTCGCTATTTGTTTAATTAAATCTCATTTCAGGACGTCAGGATTGAAGCCAACCAAGCAGAAGTCGTACTGATTAGCAGCGATATGGTCTAAATTAATAATAATGTTCAATCATTGTGAATGTCAACAATACACATCATTACGATAATGAAGAATAATACACATTATTGATATTCGATTGGCAATTTGTCAAGTATCGCAAACCTGTATTATTTCTTTTAATCATAGCTGTATCGTAAATCAGATAATTAGATTATCATTATGTTATAATTAGTACCAGTTGCTTAAAAAATATAATTATTACTTGTTTCTGAAGAAGATAAAGCCAGACACTTCACATTATACTATTTGATTTGCCCTGATCTTCGTTGTCAAGGACAACGTACTAATTTGCATATACCCGGCGAATATTCGCTCTAGTGGGAACACTTTTCCGCCGCGAATTTTCGCAGCGAATATTCGCGCGGAAATTCGCCGCGGAAATTTGCTCTAGTGGGAACGCGGCTTTATACCCCCGTCACATATAGCTACGCTCTCGCGCCGCTCCTAATCCCCATTCATAAAATGCTACGCTCCTAATCCCCATTCATAAATTTGGCAGTGGGAGGCGAAGCATTGTCCGAACGATGAATAAATGACGAATGAATGCGAGGATTATCGCACATAGGTGAAAGGATAGCCTCTCATGCATGGACATACAATGGCTCCCTAAACAAAAGAGTAGAACGCCAAAGTCTCACGACCGCTTTCGACATGTCCAAAACTTAAAAAACGGTCGTGGGTCGGTCGTGGGTCTTTTGCCGACCTAGTCTTTTGTTCAGCGAGCTATTGTCTGTGCATTCATGGAAGGATATCTATTGACACATGTGAGATAATCTTCCCATTCAGATCCTCATTGGACAAAAGACATTTTGCAGATACATTCCAGTGATTGTGATCAGCTATTGTCTAGATCGTGGCTAGAGCGTAGCTCTAGTCTGACGGCACACTAATGCAGCTAACTCCTCCATTCGAAGTTGTAAACGACTTTCACTATACATGCACAAATGGGCGTGGTACTAATTACTAATTAGGATACATAACATTATGCCTTCCATAATCATACTTCCAATATTTGCTGTCAAGGATCACAACTGACATTAACTATGCAATATCATATTATACATTAAACAACTGCAAAACAACTTATAATTCATATTTTGATTCCGAGCAACTCGTCACGATGATGACATGACTCAGTCCACCATTTTGAAAAGGATGGATTTCTTGCCCTCCATGATCTCCCTGGATATAGTGAAATCTCGACAAGTCTTTGCGCTATGATGCACAGGTTTGGTAGGTTGGTCGAATTAACAACCCCTGCGCCCCTTCATTCCTACCCAGTTTTCTCCACTGGAAATATTTCTCATAAAGGGTGTCGTTCTGATCCAGAAGTTTGATATACTCGACAAAATCATGCATTGAGCTAAAATCCGCGAGGTGGATGAATGAATTTGGTGGCGTGATACGAACATAGTCCTCACGCGGGGCACCGTACACTATCGGGACTAGTCCGGTCCTATATGCGTTGGTCCAAAGCTTTTCAGTGATGTATTCAGCACACTCGCTGTTCTCAAGGGCAAGGTAAAACTTGTATTGTTTTCTGAGTTTCAGGCACGCCTTCGCGTCATTTTTAGGGCAGTCCAGTGTGCCGCATTTACCGTATATATCAACTGGGATGTGTTGTTGCAATTCCTCAACGAACTTAGTTCGCTCCCACCCGAGAGGCGAGCAACGCGAGGCCATCCACATGATTAGCTTTTTCTTGTTGCTAACAAATGTACCAGGTGGCTTGGGCGGCTCAGATTGATCTGCAGGCTCGAAATGCCCGTAGGACATTACAAAGTCCGAGTCAGATCGGAAAGTCATTGTAAGGTTATACGGGTTGCTGTCGTCGATAATGTCTGGTGGTGGCGCGAAATCTGGCTCGTGTACAGGGCTTTCCTTGGAGTAGAGCACCCATAGCTGCCCCCTTGGACGTGCATTGACCAACCCGCTCCAGTTGGAGAACTTGAAGAACTGTCCCTCAATCAGCATGGCCACATCGGCTTCCCGGAAGTCCCCCAAGTCCAGACTATACTTCGTCTCCACGCTGCAACGGAAACCGCTGATTCGACTGCATCCGTAATGGGTCCATTTGTTGTGATCAATGTTATCGCTTGAGGGCGCTTTGCGGAATTTCAGGACTCTGATGACGCATTCATACGTGGGATCCTGGGTCTTCCGGTAGAATTTGTACAGAACGCGGTTATCTTCGAATCGAACATCGTCAATTATGCTTTTCAAGTTTAGTTCGACTATTTGAGAGTCCAGTGGCGACAGTGCAGCACGATTAGCGATCTCATCCCCTCTCAATACTCTATTAATCCCAATGGCAATGCTAACTTTGCCGGTAGTCTGTACAGAAGAGTTCCGTGCAACGTCTGGATATTGGGTCTCAGATGAGAAATCCTCAATTGCGTTGTAATTGTGGTCGTATGATATTTCACTGTAGTTGCGCACGATTCCAGTTTGTGTGGTCAAAATGATCACAACAGTCATTGACACAATAAACAGAAGGAATGTGAAAACATTCCATGGACGAATATAAGTATAATTCGCCATCGTAATATTGACTGACTTGAGATCGATAAAAAGCAGGGATTGAGATAATTTGTTTCAAGTCACTGTGCGTTCCACTGTCTTTAAAAGTTCATCGAGTCGCGTTCGCAACTTAAAGAAAATGTCGGGCTGGTGTCTCGATGGGATTATGGAACAAATGTGCACATCCTCACTGTAAGTTCTGTTTTTACTTCAAAAGATTATTAAAAGTGCTACCGACTCCTAGGTCGGGCGCTCTTGCTGTGATATACGTTTCCTCTATTCTGTCATGTCTGTGATATGGGGGAAAGTCTTGCCGCAGACTGATGCGTTCTTCTGACTGATCGTTGTTTTGTGCTTCTGGACGCTTTTTTGGCAACTTTGACTTTTCTTGCCGAATGTCCCAAACGGTTATGTGGTGTCTCCAGTTCACTCCGAATCATTACTACACTTTTAGGTTCCAATCTTTCTCTTCCCGAAGAAAGTTGGGAAAATGGAAACGTGCCTGAAAAGATAAAGGAGAAAAAAGATCGATCGTTATAAAGTATATCATGAAACACAAACATTATTAAAGGTTCCTTGATATCCAATGCAAGTTGTCTTCAGCCTATTATGCATACGTGTATACATCAACTATTTGTTAACTATTTGACCTACATATGTTTTGTATATTTAAAAAAATGTTGGCAATTATTTTCTTCAGTTTCCTATGCCCCACCTCTAAAAAAAACTCTCCAGAGTAAATACCCCAGTGACATCATCTGTCAGTCATAGGTGAGGGTTTGCGCACAATAGCATAACATGTTTGAATTATGTCTTTTGTTCATCTTCGGTAAGCTGACCAACGACATGAACGATAGACAGGTTATGTCACTGGGTGATTTTTTACTCTGGAGAGTTTTGTTTAGGGATGGGGCATAGCAAACTTAAGAACATAATTGCTAAAATGTTTTATAATATACAAAACATGAAGCCAACGGATTTCAGTGAACCTTTAAAGGGATCTAGTAACTTTGTTGGCATGTGTAGAAAGTGATCAATGGTTGGTTCAATGTATCTATATACGAGATTGACCCTCGTCAAGCCTGTAGCCAGGGGGGGGGGTGTTTTGGGTCGGTACGCCCCCCCCCCCCCCCCCATTACAGAAAGGTCCACTTTTTATCTTAACAAATGGTCTTGCTGCGAAAAAGAATTTGACGACGGACCCCCCTCCTCCACTAAGAGGACTTTCAACCATCTGCCTTGGCCTCGACAAATTTTGGCATGCGATCTCGGACGGGAAAAAAGTTGGAGAACCACCCCCCACCCCCCCCCCCCCCCCCCCCCCCGCCTCCCACTGAGGGGACTTTCAACCAATTCCCTCGGTCTCGAAAATTGTTGGCATGCGATCCCGGCCGGGGAAAAAAAGTTGGCGAACCCCCCCCCCCCCCCCCCCCCCATCCCCCACTGAGAGGACTTTCAACCAATTCCCTAGGTCTCGAAACAATTTGGCAGGCGGTCTCGGCCGGGAAATTTGTTGGTGACGGACCCCCTCTCCCCACCCCCCCCCCCCCCTCCCCCCTAAGCTGAATCTACAGTCTGATCACTAACAATGTGTAGTACGAGCTTTCCTAGGCTAAATATACAGTGAATGACAGTAGTGGGAAACGCCCCGTCCCCCAAAAATGAAATGGACGCTCTTATTACCAACCATGTGAAATAATATAATTTCACTAATAAGGGATTATACAAATTTGGCCAAGAAACCGATATATAATTGATATATTTGCATAATTATAAAATTTATCTACTGTACATTGATATCGCCAACGCGGAATCGCCATATACGTGCAAGCATGGATTGTACTAGCAGTACAATCCATGGTGCAAGTAACCTCATTAACAATGTGTATTACGAGCTTTCCGAGGCTAAATCTACAGTCTGATGTTAAGACTGCTCATTAACAATGTGTATTACGAGCTTTCCTAGGCTAAATATACAGTCTGATGTTAAGACTGCTCATTAACAATGTGTCTTACGAGCTTTCCTAGGCTAAATATCGAGTTTGATGTGAGACTGCTCATTA